>JAHRHZ010000150.1:851361-868689 GCA_024137785.1 Ginglymostoma cirratum | reverse complement strand
TCCTCTCCACCTACCCTCTCCTCTATCCATCCTCTATCCGCCTCCCCGTCTCTCCCTATTTATTTCAGAACCCTCTTCCCCTCCCCCATTTCTGATGAAGGGTCTAGGCCCGAAACGTCAAGTTGTTAAAGCAGTTTTGTTTATGTAACCCCGACTCCTTCTTTGCCCAGGCATGACTCATTGCTTTCAGTTCCTTTTTAATAGCTTGACCTTGCCCCCCATGGTAGGATGACTAATATTGAAAAGAGGATATGCGAGATCATGGAAATATTTTAAGGATGGGTGGACAATTTAGAATTTGTGATGTTGGTAGATCAAGCTCAGCTGAGCTGAGTGCGCATGGCGGGTGAAGAGAAACCTGTGCCTCTAAGAAGCGAGTGTTAAATAATTGACTAAGCTCCAGCACAGAAGAAGTGGAACGTGAGAGCACCAAGAGAAGGAAGTTGAAACAGACAATTTCAGAGCCAGTACCCTATTTCTTCACCTGAGATGGTCAAAGTGAACCAGGAGAAAGTAGAGTAGTATTAAAGTAATTGGAAACAGCATCTTCATGATTATTTTTCTTAAATCACGTGAGATGTGGGCATTGCTGGCTGGGCCAGCAATTGTTGCTATTCATATTTGCCCCTTGAAATGTTCACGGTGAGCTCTCTTCTTAAAACATGTGCTTTAGGTTGACCCACAATGCAATTAGGGAGGTAACTCTAAGATTTCGAACCAGTGACACTGAAGGAACAGAAATATATTTCCTAGTCAGGACAGCGAGTGAGATGCAGGGGAACTTGCAGGTTGTGGTATTCCCATGTATCAGCTATCCTCGTCCCTTTAGATGGAAATAACCAAGGGTTTGGAAGTTGGTGCACAAGGACCTTTTGTGAATTTCTGCAGTGAATCTTGGAGATCATACACACTGCTGCTACTGAGCGTCGGTGGTGGAGGGAGTGGATGCTAGTGAATGTGATCCCTGTCAAGTGGGGTGCTTTGTCCTGGATGGTGTCAAGTATCTTGAGTGTTGTTGGAACTGCACCAATCCCGGCATGTAGGGAGTATTCCATCACACTCATGAGTTGAGTTTTATCGATAGTGGATAGGCTTTGGGGAGTCAGGAGGTGAGTTACTCGCCGCAGTATTCCTAACAGCTGACCTGCTCTTCGTATGTTGAGATTCTGATCAATGATATACTCCAGGATGTTGATAGTGGGGATTCAATGATATCATACCATTGAATGTCAAATGACAGTGGTTAGATTGTCTCTTATTGGTGATGGTCATAGCCTGGCAACTATGCAGCACGAATGCTACTTGTTACCTTTCAGTCCAAGCCTGGATGTTGTCCTGATCTTGTTGCATTTGGATATAGACTGTTTCAGTGTCTGAGGAGTCACAAATGAACATTGTACAATACAATAATTACTGAATATCCCACTTCTGACCTTATAATGGAAGGAATGACATTGATGAAGCAGCTAAAAACGGTTGCACCTAGGGACTCCCCAGAGGAACTCCTGCTGAGATGGCTTGGAGTGGAGATGACTGACTTCCAACAGCTATGACCATCTTCTTATATGTCAGGTATGACTCCAACCGAAGAGTTTGCCCCAGATACCCATTAATTCCAGCTTTGCTAGGGCTCCTTGATGCTACATTCTGTCAAATGCAGCCTTGATATCAAAGGATTTCACTCTCACCTCATCTCTGGAATTCAGCTCTTTTTTTTGCCCATGTTTGAACAAGGCTGTAATGTGTTCAGGATTTGAGTGGTCCTGGCGGAGGCCAAACTAATGGTGAAGTGAGTGAAACACTGGGTTACATTGTGCAGTCTGTGTTGCTTTCTCTCATTTATAGGTAATTTGGTGACGAATGTAATCTATCCCTAGGAAACATGTAGCCTCTCCACCTGTACCACTCGCTACCTGAACAAACAGCCATAAAGCACTGCCCTTCTGCTTTCCAAGCCTGCGCCAACACATTTTGCGCTTCCCCATTCTAAAACTGTTCTCACTTGACATGATCTGCATCCCTCTTTTCCCTTCCGATTTATGTATTCTTCCAGGTGCTTCTTGAATGCTGCTGTTGTGTCTGCTTCTACCACTTCCTCTGGCAGCGAGTTCCAGGCACACACGAAACTTTGTGTGAAAAACATGCCTCATGCATCTCTTTTAAATTGACCACCTCTGCACCTTGAACCTGTGTCCCCCCCGTAATTGACAAACCCACACTGGTAAAATACCTCAAACGTTCCACTCTATCCATGCCATTCACCTGATTGTGTTTAAATACAATTCTGCTGATGATGATGATACACAATGTCCAGTCTTGAGTTGCTCAAGCAGCTCCAAATCAGTTGTAGTTGGCATGGTGGTAGTGCCATATAACAGAATGTAAACTTGAGACTTGATCTCAGCGACGACTGTGTGGCAATCATTCCTGCCGTCAGGTACAGATGCATATTGGCTTAATGGACTTTACGAGTTCAAGATACAACATCCATTTGGGTTCTGACATCGTTTTGTAATCTTGAATAAATTCAGAATCAATAATCGTTGAATCCTGTAGTACATGAATACAAAGATCACTGCTCACTTAGTGCCCATAGCGAAAGGAGACAATACAGAGGGCAGTCAAACAGTTCTGAAAGAGACACATTCACATTTGGAATGTGATCCATGCAGGGTGACAGTGAAATGAAGTACATCATTGAAACATGGTAAAGTACAAAGATTACATTCGTCTGCACATCACCACTGCAGGTAGGATGCAGCTTATAACTCCTTCTGTGCTCTATATCGCAGACAACTGAGTCTCAATACTAAAGATGTTCTATTCCAACAGGAAATTAAGTGTCTGTCGTAATCCTTTTGTGGATCTTTGAGAGAAAATAAGAACAGGTTTAGCATTGTTAAGCCTTGATATTCCTGAGCCGATCTCGTAGGGAATAAATGTAAAGCTTTGAGAACATATTACTTCAGAGCTTACTGCAGAGGGGTTATAGAACTGAAGGCAGATCACTTCACACGGAAGATGCATTCTCCAATTGACCATATGTTGAAAGTATTTTACCTGATGCCCTCCATCATTTGTGTTCCTGGTCAGTGACTCTACCCATTGGGATTGCGTAAACCTATTTGTGAGTTACTTTCTTGTTGTACTCTGTGAATGACAATGTTGCATGCTGATTAAGTGGTTACTCCTAAGCAGACACCAAGTAAGTGATATTATTTTGTTGAATAAAAATGACCTGTGTTACATTTAAAATATTAAAACATTGTCTCGATGGAGAATAAATCTCTTAATGTAACTCACAGTCTCTCTAATTCATTAACCATTTTGAGTCAGCAAATATCATGTAATGTTAAATCAGATGTCAGGGAAGGCAAATATTGATTGAAACGTTACAATTAAAATCTATACCTTTCTAGCCTCACTGAACATAATAAATCTTAAATATAACCAGAGAGGTGATAGGTTCTAGGTCGAATCTGCATTAGTATTGGAAACAGTTCCTTACATAGCACAGTGGAATGGGACATCCCCATCCTAACTTAGTAAAAGTCAGATATTAGCAAGCCAGAGGTAAGTTGGAGTCAGTGATAAGAGTATTAAATTTAAACTTCAGATTGACATGACTCCCTTTATTCCATGAATATTCATTTTTCCAGCCTGTCCTCACTGTCAGATCCTTACAAAAAGAATTTCTGACCATTAATTTCCAGTTTATTTTCACTTATAGCTAATTTGGTGGCAACTGTGATCTTGTCCCAGGAAAAGTGTGGACTCTCTACCTACACCACTCGCTACCTAGTGGCTATGGCAATAGCGGATCCCCTGGTCATTGTCACTGACGTCATTCTGTATCAGCTCAATGCTTATTATTTCCCAGTGTCCTTCCTCAACATCACTGTTGTCTGCAGTATTCGCTATGCCCTGCGCCGTGCAGCCACAGACTGTTCAGTCTGGTACACCGTCACTTTTTCAATTGATCGATTTGTCGCCATTTGTTGCCGGAAGCTGAAAACAACGTACTGTAGCAAGAAAACTGCAACCATGGTTCTAGCAACAACCTGCATTTTGCTCTGTTTGAAAAACGTCCCCTTTTAGTTTTCTGTTAAACCTTGGAAGATACTCAACGAAGTACCATGGTTCTGTATTATAAATCCAGGCTATTATACTGATCCCAGATGGGTGAGATATGACTGGTTTTCCGTTGTCTTAACACCTTTGCTCCCATTCGCTTTCATTCTGCTGCTCAATGCTCTGACAGTCAAACATATTTTGGTGGCCAGTCGAGTCCGTCAGGGGCTGAAGAGTCAGAACAAGGGAGAGAATCACCGTGACCCAGAGATGGAGAGCAGAAGGAAATCTGTGATTTTACTATTTACCGTATCTGGCAGCTTTATACTTCTGTGGTTGGTGTACGTTATTGATTTCTTATGTTGTAGCATCACAGGAAAGCTCCTAATGATTATAACAATGTCGAATATATCTCTGAAGAAACTGCAGTTATGTTGCTCAATTTAAGTTGTTGCACAACCACTTTTATTTATAGGGCGACTCAGTCTAAGTTCAGACATCAGATCAGGCGTGCTGTGAAATATGCAGTTGCATCAGTTATCCACGTATTGAATGAACAAAGCAACAACAAGCCAGGTTTGGATGCCACTGGTTCCATTCAGTAGACCTTCAACCATGAGTGGTGCACAATCAGGCAAGATGTGACAGCTGGAGCAGTGGATGTAAAGGAACTGTCAGAACGATCTCTATAGTATTGGAGAGGAAACAGCAGATATAGTCTTTACTGGTTCGATGCCACTCAAATTATTTCAAAGTAAACTTGTTATTACTAAAGAACAATACCTTGAATGCTGGAAATCTTTTTTTATCTACGTCTCTCTGTTTTTCATATTTGGGGAGTATTCGATATGTCTGTCTCCCCTCCATTTATTTTAAATTCATCTACCGATGGCTGTGACCTGGCCAACATTTATTTCCCATCCCAATTACCGAGAGTGCAGTTGAGTCAACCACATAGCTGTTGATCAGGAGTCGCATAGAGGCTAGAGAAGGTAAGGATGACATATTCCTTCCCTACAGATTAGTGAAGAAAATGGCTTTAGCAAGAGTTGACAATTGTTTCATCGTCATCATCAGACTATAAATTCCAGATTTTAAAAAGTTGATTTTTAATTCTACCAGCAGCCATATCAGGATTCAAACTTCGGTTCCACGGAGTCTCTCGTCAAGTTATAATGGTAGCAGGCCACCATCTACCCAGCATTTCGTCTCACCTCTCTGTTTCACTCTCACCCTCTTTCTGTGACTTTCTGTTTTTCATTCTCACTCTTTCTGTATTTCTCCCTCTCTTCTGCTCTTTCCCGACGTATGTCTTTCTTTATCTCTCTCCTGGTATCTTATTTCTGTCTGACGGACAGAGAGTGAAAGGAGACATCAAGAGCTGCAAGCTTGCTCCCTGCGTTACATTTATCAACCAACTGCATTCTGGCAAAAAAAAAAGTTTATTTCCAGACCAACATTTTCAACCTTTCTCTCGGGCACAAGAGTTGCACCTTGAATCCTACAAGGCATGCTCACCAACCCACCATTTTAGGCATGTGGCAGTGTCTCCACCGTCACCAGTTCTTTATCTCCCATCAGTGAACAACCCATGGAGAGCGAATTCTTCCAGAGTTCACTGCCCAAACTTTCTCCTGTTCGATTTTTCCAAGTCTGTCATTCCGTACGACCGCCACCAGAGTGCAGTGTTGCCCAACAAATGGCAGCCCTTTAAAGGTCTGTGACCGCTATTCCTCACATTAAGGGCCTCTCATGCACACTCTCGAATGGCTTTTTTCCATGTTTTCTGGGGCCGTCACAATGTCGGTTAATCGCCTTGCTCCATCTTCAGTCATACCAATCAGGATTAGTTGGATTTGTGTTGGGATTTTGCAACGGGAAGCTTCCCCCGCCCCTCACAACTACTTCCTCTCACATTCCCTCCTGATCCGGACTAAGACTGGTCAGCCTGAACCTGGAGCTAATTTCATCACTGGCCATCTATTTTTTTTTGCACACACCATGTGATGCGTGGCTGGACGTAATTTGTGAGGTGCTGTGCCCTCGAAAAAAATACATCCACTGGAGGCAGCAGAAAACGTGAATGTCAGTGTGCTGAAGATGAAGGGCTAACACCACAGAGAGAATTAAGTAGACATCATCGTGTGGAACTGGAGGAACACAGCAGGTACGGCAGAACCAGAGGAGTAGGAAAGTCAGCGTTTACGGTCGGGACCCTTCTTAAAGTAAAACGTCGACTTTTCTACTCCTCTGGTTCTGCCTGATCTGCTGTGCTCCTCCACCTCCACGTTGTGCCTATCTGACTCCAGCATCTGCAGCTCTTGCTATCTCCGAGAAAATGAATAAGACTAACAAAAGGCCAAGATACAGGCTCGTTGTTTTGGGCAGAAACCTACAAGGAAAGAGAGGGAGAGATGAAAATAAATAATGAGACATCGATTTAGCGATGAAGAAACGTCATTGGAGGAATGCTGCAAAAGAGGGGATAGAAACAGACCAGAATCAGGAGGTAGAGAAAGATCAAGAGAAATGGGGGCAATAGAGAGACAAGTATGGGAAAATAGGGAAGCGGGACAGGAAGAATGGGAGTGAGATTTAGGAATAAACTTTGGATACAGACGGAGAATTGCAGAACAACTGTGATAACTATAGGGAGAGAGGGAAAGGTGAAAACATATGGAGCGTGATGGAAGGTACAGAGAGAGGGAGATTAGAGAAGGGAAAGAAGAGAAACAGGAAGACAAAGCGAGAGAGAGAAAGAAATGCAGAGAGGAGTAGAGTAGATGACTAAAGTTAAGGGGCAAGAGACGGAGAGGCAGAGGAAAGAAGAGAGAGAGTGAGAGAAACATTCCTAGAGAAGGAGAAAGGAAGAAGTTTGGGGTAAGAGAGGGAGAAATAGAGAGGCTGAGGGAAGCAAAACGTGATAAAGAGGGGGAAAGAGAAGAAGGGAGAGACAGAAAGACCATATTTATCCTTGCTTGAGAGAGGTATAGAAATTTCAGAAGAAAAATGCCAGGGTGGTGGAGAGCACTCCATGACAGAGAAAGAAACTGAAAGAGTCAGGGATCATAGTGATAGGGCTAGAGATACAGAGTTCAGTATTGATGAGATGTTACAGATTCCAAATATTGACAAGGATGAACACACTGAGAGAAAGAATAAGGGAGGGCTATGCAATCGGTGGAACCAGGAAGAATTTTTTTTGTTGTTTTTTTTTCTTAAACTGAGGCTGTACAGGACAGATTACACCTTCGTACACCTCACCTCCCCACCCCCATCTTGTGCATTTGAACCTAAATGTATTACCATGGAGACGATCAACTTGGCACTGTGCCTGTTTGGCAGATTACACCAAGACAAAAACTTTCCCTTTGCCAACGATCCCCAGCCCCAGGTACTGTGTGGATGAGCCACAGATTCAATGCCACCATGCAGCCACTCCTGATGGGGAGTGTTCCCAGGAAAGGAGGAGCTCCAGTCTCCCAGAACTAGTGAGCAGTCGAAAGCTCTGCTGTCCTGGGAAGCTGATCTGTTCCTGAGAGAAATGAGCAGAGCTCGACCAGTTTGAGCCTGGTTCTATCGCACTGTGAATGCTGAGCAGTACTTTGGAGAGGGGACCAGGCTGACTGTTTTAGGTGAGTTTCTTCCAGGAGGTTATGTTTCTCTTAGTGGCCAAAGTTGTTAATTTTTCATTGATTGGGAACTGGAGACTGGAAGATCGAAGAAATTTACAAGAATGTTTGCCAGTGGGACTGTTGGAGTGTTTGAACTTTACAGACAGGCTGAATAGCTTGGGACTATTTTCCCTACAGCATCAAAGGCTGAGTTTCATAAAATTAGCAGGGGCATGGGTAGGGTGAATAGCGAAGGTATTTTGCTCCACGGTAGGGGAGTCCCAAACTAGAGGACGTGGTTTGAAAGTGAGCGGGAAAATATTTAAAAGGGACCTAAGGGGTAAATTTTCACGCAGAAGGTAGTGTGTGTTTGGAACTAGCTGCCAGAGGAAGTGGTGGAGGCTGGTACAATTACAACATTTAAAAGTTATCTGTGTGGGTACAAGAATAAGAAGTGTTTAGAGGAATATGGGCTAAATACTGGAAAATGGTGCAATATCAGTTTAGGATATCTGATTGGTATGGTCGAGTTGGTTTGAAGGCTCTTTTTCCATGCACTATGACTGTCTGAGTGAAGCAGGGTACAATGACAAGGTCATTTGTTTGAAATATGGAAGGTGGTAAGGTGGAGAAATAAGAGAAAGAGTAGATGGAAGCGAGAACCGGGGTAAAATTAGTGAGGTGGATAGGTAGAAAATGGATAAGTTAGAGGACGTGAGCGCGGTTGGTAGAGATTCAAGGAGACCAATAAAGTGCCTCAGTGAAAGAGGAAACAAGTAGGAAAGAATGAAAGTGGGAAAGCAAAGACTGATGGAAAGAGTGAGACAGAGAATGAAAGAAACACAGCAGCGTAAGGAATGAGATACAATGATTAAATAAAATATATAGCAGGAGAGGCCAACGGAGAGAGTGAGAAAGAGAGACGGAGAGACGGAAAATGAAATGAGAAAGGCATTTTTTGAAGAAGGGTCGCTGGACTTGAACCATTAACTCTGTTTTGTCCCTCCACAAATGCTGCTGAGTTTCTCCAGCAATTTCTGTTTTTGTTTGTTTCAGACTTCCACAGCTTTTTGCTTTATTTTAAAGGGAGAGAGATGCATAGAGAGCAATATTGTGTTAAGTAGAAGGAGTAGAGGAGAAATGGGGAAAGAGGGAGAAAGCGAGACATTGAGAAAAAGATTAAACAGAAAGAAGGCAAAAGCAGAGAAATGCAGAGAAATGGAGACAGAAATATTGTAAGAGGAAAGGGGGAATGAAACAGACAGCGAGAGAATCAGAGACAGGGAGAGATAGATTGCAATAGAGTGAAGATAAGACAAATTGGAATAAATTGATTTTGTACAGACAGAAAGAAGGAGATAAAGACGGGGGGTGGGGAGAGAGAGAAAGAGAGTGCAAGGGAGGGAAGAAAGGCGTTAGAGATGAGAGAGAGAGAGAAAGATTTGGGAGGAAAATACTGAGGAGTGAATGCATCTATTCAAACAGGAGATTTCTAAATGCGTACTGATTTGAAATGGAAGCAGTGAATAAATGAAATGGATACTGAGAGCTAGAGATCAAGAGATAGATGCGGGAGAAAAAGCAAGAAAGAGATGGCCATGGAATTGCACTGCGTACATATAAACATAAAGCTTGGAGACGGATTTAGAAGCTGAAGAGAGAATGGAGAGCAGCGCAGAAAGATTTTGCGTTGGGAGGGGGGCAACATTAAACGTTATTGGGTCGGATTTGTATCCCCAGGAGAGAGAACAATCTCATTATTAGGTTTCCGGATCGACCATCCTACAGTGAACTGCTGAATAAAGTAATCTCCCGTGGGGTTCAACACAAAGATGACCTCTTTGATCTCAAATATACCTCACTGTCTCTCTAGTTGCTCTCTTGCTCCTTATGTACTTGTCGAATCTCTTTGGATTATCCTTAACCTTATTTGCCAAGGTTATATCATATCCTTTCTTTTCCCTCCTGATCTCCTCTTAAGAATGCACCTACACGCTTAATACTTTTCAAGATATTCATTTGAACACAGTTGTCTATATTTAGTGCATGATTCTTTTTTTTTCATTCTTGACTAGAACCTCAATACCTTCATTCATCTATTGTTCTCTAATCCTGCCAGCCCTTTTTTCTTGAAATCTTCTTAGTTATCAGAAGTCCCTTTCCCTGCAAGCAATCTGCTTCAAACATTTTTTGACATTTCTTGTCTTATACCATTAACATTTGCCTTACTCCAATTAAAAACTATCATTTTAATGGAAGTCTCTCTTTTTCCAAAACTATATTAACACAAAGTGAACTATTTTCACTAGACCCAAAGTGTTCCCCAACCATCGCTTCAGTAACTTGTTGTGGTTAATTATGCAAAAGAAGGTTACGTTTTGCTCTTTGCCTGGTAGGAGCATTTATACATTAATTTTTTAAAAAATCTTGATTACTTTTAACAAATTCTTCACTATCCAAACGTTTAACATGATTGTAGTCCCAGTCAATATTCTTACATTTATCTCAAGTCTCTCTACATATTTGTTCCTCAATTTCCCTCTGATTATTGTGCGGTCTATAGTGCAAACCATCAATCTGACAATTCCCTTTTTATTTCTAGTTTCAATCTATATATTTTTCACTGGATGAGTTTTTCAGAACTATCTTCTCTAGTTAACAGCAGTAACATTTTCCTTAATCACAAATGGCGCTACACTTCCGCTTTTACTTCTCTTTCTATGCTTCCTATAGTATTTGAAATCCAGAACATTGAGTTGCCAGTCCTGCCCATCCGTCAGGTTTCTGTAATAACTATGACACCCCGATTCCATGTTCCTGCACATGCCCTGAGTTCATCAGCCTAACTTGTAAGACCCCCTGCATTGAAATAAATAGTTTAATTCTTCAGAGTTACTTCTTTATCAGACTTAGTCTGTCTTTTCTAATAAACATTTTCTGTTCAGATTCAAAATCATCTGCATCTATCTTTGTATTTTCCCTCTCACTTAGGATTCCTCCACCTCTCCCTCTCTTATAGTTTGCAATAAAATTAGCAAATCTTCTGGTCAGAACATTGGGCCCTTTCCAGAAGAGGTGAAATAAATCATTTTTGAAGAGGTCTTTTGTGCTCCAGGAGAAATTCCAATGATCCAAGAGCCCGAATGATTGAAAATTACACTATCTCTACAAACATTGAATTATTTCATTTATCCTTTTATCTACTTTTTCCCTCATTCGAGCTTGGCAACAAAATTAAATCAGAGATTACTACATTTGAAGCTTTTTAAAAAATAATTCTTCTACCGAACCTCTTATATTTGCTCTGTAAAGCCTTAATCATTTCCCTAACTATATCATTGCTACCAATGTGTACAATAGCTTCAAGTTTCTCACTCCCCTCCCCCGCTTAAGAGTATTTTTTGAACATTTTGAGATGTCCTTAATCCTGGTACCAGAAAAACAACATACTATCCTAGATTCACGCTCTCTGCCACAGAATCTCCTATCTGCGCGCCTGGCAGAACAATCCCCTATAACAATTATTCTTTTAAATTTTTAAAAATATCTGCCTAACGTAAGACTCATTCTTAATGCCTAGGATCTGACTGCCTCTTCCATTTTCCCCTGAGACACTATCCTTTGCGATAGTACCAAAAACAGCTTATCTGTTTGCGAGATGAACAGCCACAGGAGACTTCTTAACTACCTTCTCACATTTTCCAACAGTCATCCAACTAATTCATTGATGCTAGTGTGTAATCACTTCTCTAAATCTACTAGCCATCTAAATCTGTGTCTTTTATATGCTGTCAATGACAATCAAACTGTAAACGTAGCTTACAATAGCACATTATATATAAAATAATCCATCTTTTCTTACCAAAAGCGTCAATATTAAGCATCCAAACAAGAAATAAAAGTAATCGAACATATAATTCTTAAATAAAATCAATCAATTAGCTGAACAATCGAATTTCAAAAAAAAAAACTCTTCCTCAAGTGTTCCAGCAGACAGTTTTCAGTCTTCTGATTTAAAAATGATCTCACTCCAGAGTTGTCCACGTGTAGGCATCTCCAAAAGCTCCATTAACATAACTCTGTTTTTTACAAAACTCTCCTCCTCAATGGAAGCAAACATTTGTTTAACAATGTTTGTGTTTTGATTATAATAGAGCCAGAAATGAATCAAAATAGAAATATACTATTAAAGCGTAACAACTGTAAGAAATTGGGAAGTAAGATACTTTTAGGACTACTCAAAAGTAAACCCATTAACACAACACCATTTCAAACAAAATCACACGCTTTGTTCTGCGTTTTTGACTGTAAAAGAATCAAAAATGAATCAAAATAAAAGTTTTTTACTACTGAAAGTTAATAACTGTAGGAAATTTAGAAGTGAATCTGGAAATGAGCCTGAATTTCAAGAGAAGATGCAAGGTCAGCATTACTTTCAGTCTACCGCTGTAGAATTTGAGTTGAGTGAAAATTTTAGTGTGATGACCCTCGAAGTCAAATAGTCAACAAATGCCCATTAGTTTAAGAAGCATTTATACAGACACAAGAAAAGGCAGATAATAAAGGGGCATGGAACATATGCAGGCAGATGGAATTAGTTTTAATGACATCAATGTCAGCACAGATATGGTAGGCTGAAGGGCCTACTTTTGTGCTGCACTGTCCAATGTTGTATGTTCTGTTTTCTGTGTTCTATGTTCTATGCCAGGTGTATGACAGATACAAAAGTTTAGAATGACATCATGCACTGGTATGGTTGGCCAAAGGGCCTGTTGCTATGCTGTAATATTCTATATTCTATGTTCTCTGTTGTGTGTACTATGTTCTATTGCCTACATTCTGTGTTCTCTGCTCTGTTGGCAATGTTCTACATTCTGAGTTCTATGTTCTGTGTTCTATGTTCTCTGTCCGATGTTCTATAACAGGAGTATAACAGATGCAAAGGGATCAAAACATATAGAGGCCCCAGAGGAGTATAGAAAGCACAGGGTGAAACTTAATAGCAAATGATAAAACACTGACACGCAAGACTAGGGAAAATCCCAAGACATTCTAAAGGTATATCATGGATATAGAATAATTAGAGAAAGGATAGGGCCTATTAGGAAGCAAGGGGAAGATCTGTGTGTGGAGTGAGACGATATTTGTAGCATGTTAAATAAGTATTTCTCATCTATGAGGATGTAGGTGCAGAAATCAGAAAGGAAGACTGTGGGTTTATTGAGCAGATTGACAAAGGGAATAAGGAGATATTGGTGCAAAAACAGAAACTTCTGGAGAAACTCAGCAGCTTTGGCAGTGCCTGCGGGGAGAGAAACAGAGTTAACACTTCGAGTCCAATGACTCTTAGATGTTCTGATGAAGAGTCACCTGGCTCAAAGTTAACTCTGCTTTCTTCCAACGATGCTGCTATACCTGCTGAGTTTCACCAACAATTTCTGTTTTGTCTTTCTAGCAGTCATCATTCTTGGATTTAGTTTAAACGATGGATGTTTCAGTGAGCTTAAAAGTGGACAAATCCCTGGATCAGGGTGACTATGTTGCTGTAGGAGACAAGGGAGGAAATTGCAGGGACCCTAACCCAAACGCTTAAATGCCATCACATTCAAGTGCTGAGTTCTGTGGACCAAGTTCTAGAAAGTGGGACTGGTGTAGTTTTAGTAGTTCAGACTCGATGGGCTGAAGAGTTTCTTCTGCACTGTGAGAGTCTATGATTCTATAACTTACCGCATTTGTGGCGATGGGATCCTGTGGGAAAGTTCTGTCCTCTTCCCCTGCCCAAGAAAATTCATAAAGCCAAAGGGATCTGGGAGTGCTAGTACAGGATTCTCTAAAGGTTAACTCGCAGGCTGAGTCCGTGATTAAGAAAGCGAATGGAATGTTGTCATTTATCTCAAGAGGGTTGGAATATAAAAGCAGCGATGTGCTTCTGAGACTTTATAAAGCTCTAGTTAGGCCCCATTTAGAATACTGAGTCCAATATTGGGCCCCACACCACAGGAAGGACATACTGGCACTGTAGCGTGTCCAGCGGAGATTCACACGGATGATCCCTGGAATGGTAGGCCTAACATACGATGAACGGCTGAGGATCCTGGGATTGTATTCATTAGAGTTTAGAACGTTGAGGGGAGATCTAATAGAAACTTACAAGATAATGCATGGCTTAGAAAGGGTGGACGCTGGGAAGTTGTTTCCGTTAGGTGGGGATACTAGGACCCGTGGGCACAGCCTTAGAATTAGAGGGGGTCAATTTAGAATGGAAATGAGGAGACGTTTCTTCAGCCAGAGAATGGTGGGCCTATGGAATTCATTGCCACGGAGCGCAGTGGAGGCCGGGACATTGAATGTCTTCAAGGCAGAGATTGATAAATTCTTGCTCTCGCAAGGAATCAAGGGCTACGGGGAGAGTGCGGGTAAGTGGAGTTGAAATGCCCATCAGCCATGATTAAATGGCAGAGTGGAGTCGATGGGCCGAATGGCCTTACTTCCACTCCGATGTCTTATGGTCTTATGGTCTTAAGACCATTCCCTGATTCTGAACATGTGCCCATTTTTGTTATTTGCTCCCGCAGAGGCAGGTCAAGAGGTGAAGCATCCCGAGGTGACAGTTTTTGACGTGTACAATGAACAGGAAAATAATCAGAAGAAAGCCACCATTGTCTGCCTGGCCCATGGCTTTTTCCCAGGCTGTGTGAAGTTCTCCTGGACCACGAATGGCAAGGAGGTCACGGGAAAGAATATGGTGACGGACATACCTGCTCAGGACAATTCCAGCCACTATAGTGCGACCAGTTGGCTTACCATCCCAGCAACTGAGTGAGGACAAATGGAGTGTTCGTGCTAAGTGACCCATTACCGCAAAGATGGCCAAGAGCTACACTGGGAGAAACCAATCCGCATTAGGAGAGGTAAGATTCTCCAACGTCGTTACGCTTGAAATGGGTTTGATCTGCAAGGATGTTGCCAGGGTTGGATAGATGAGAGGGGAACAGCTTAAAGGAGATGTGCTAGGCAAGGTTTATTTTACAGAGAGGCAGTAGGTGCCTGGAGCACGTTGCCAGCCGAGGTGGTAGAAGCAGTTAAGGCAGAAACATTTAAGAGGCACTTAGACAGACATATGAACAGGCAGCAAATTGAGGCATATGGACCATTTGGATGCCATTAGTTTAGAAAAGCACCATGGTCGGCGCAGACATGGTGGACCGAAGAGCCTGTTCTTGTTCTATACTGTTCTATGTTCTATGTATATGACTTACCGTGGTCATTTTACTTTCTCTTATGACAGAAGAGACTTCAAACCATGAAGGAGCCTTCAGTCCCTCTTTCCCCAGCTCATCCATTCAACCCAATAATCGTTGACATCTATTGTAATTCTTGCTGCTTGAATTGGTTCATTAACGATTAATCAATGTATTGTTGTATTGTATCCCAGCACATTCTATTCGCCCCTTCTCCCCACCACTGAGATATTTCAGTCAGGGAGTCATTAATTTCTCAGTTGACCACTGCTCTCAGTTTCTTGGGTACTAATTTCTACATTTTCACGATCATTGTCTGGAGAAATATTTGCAGATGCCAATCTTTACCAAACTATCTCCAAAGTTCAGCTTCTGTCCTTTTATTCTGGGCTCACTTCGAAAGGCAGCCCCTCTCTCTATCAACCCCATCAAGTTCTTCACAGATTTTAAACATGTCGACTGGATTATCCTTGGATCTTGTGTGACCAAGTGATTCATGGTTAACTTGTTTGACTTCAGTCATACTATAACTGCCCAGAGTCATTGAACAGTACAACACTGAAGAAGTTTTGCCACAAAATAAAGGAAGGAACTGAAACAGAAACACAAATTGCTTGTATCAGAGATAATAGGTACTGCAGATGCTCATCATTTCTGATGAAGGGCCTAGGCCCGAAACGTCAAGCTTTCCTGCTCCTATGATGCTGCTTGGCCTGCTGTGTTCATCCAGCTCCACACCTTGTTATCTATGTTGCTTGGGAAAGTCATCGGGTCTGGCAGCATCTGAATTAGATAGTTCTGAAGAAGGGTCACTTGACACATAACATTAACTCTGCTTTCGCAGAGTTATATAGAGTATGGAATAAATATTTTGCCAGTTCTTTCAGAGCTCAGTCTAGGTCAGTCAACTCTCACGCACTTTTCCTGTATCCCTGCCGCTCTGATGTCTGGGGAATATTTCCACAGTTCTCCACTGAAAACCAAAATGCTTTGACTCCCCTCCCTAGACGTTCATCTGGCTGCTGAGAAATTTATTTTATAATGGTTCCCAACGGTTCCTTTCCAATGACCTCCCCTCTGCTCTCATTAGTTATCAACTTTCAATGGTAGGGAGAAGCCAACTTTAATGTAGACTCAATAATCACTTCAATTTATATCATGGTATCGTGTCAGATTTCCACTTGACCAAGAGAATGAAAAATTCTGAATTCTAATTGACAACCCTCACGCCTGGAACAATTTGAATTTATCACGTTTCCACTCATGTAGGGCTGTCACATCCTATCTGAAATTCATACCTCGACACTTGTACAACCTAGTGCTTTAGAACTTCAAATGCAGTGTTTGTTTATTCAAGATAGTTCTCCATTTCTAAAACATGGCATCCAATCATCTGCACGAACCATCTTCTCAACCTGTTCCTTGCCCACGAAGAGTTATGTGAATGCATTACCAGTTCTCGACACAGACTTTAACGTTCACTTGGCCTTGTATTTTGGTGTTTTTTTTTTAATTCATTCATGCAGCATAAGCATCATTTGCTGGGCCAACATTTATTGCCTGTCCCCAGTTTTCCCCTTTGAGAAGGTGGTGGAGAGCTGCATTCTTGAACCTTTGCAGGCCATAAGCTGAGGTTAGACTGACAATGCCCTCAGGGAATAAATTCCACTGTTTTGATTCAGTGACTTTTTTTTTCCAAGCCAGGATGCTGAGTGGGTTGGAGGGGAAATTGCAGGTGGTGGTATTCCCATGTATCTGCTGCCCTTGTCCTTCTGGATGGAAGTGGTCATGGGTTTGTAAATTGCTACCTAAGGATCTTTGGTAAATTTCAGCAGCGTATCTTGTATATAGCATATACTCCTGCTACTGAGTATCGGGGTGGAGGGAATGGATGCTTGTGGATGTGATGCCAATCAAGCAGGATGCTTTTTCCTGGATGGTGTCAAGCGTTTTGAGTACTGTTGACGATTCCACTATCGAGGTAATTTTCTCGTTATTCCAAGGAAAATATGTTCTTTCACACTTGTTATGTTAAACTGCATCTAACAACTGCGCGCCCATTTCATCTGCGACTCCTTATCCTGTCGAGATTAATGAGGGTCTTCTTCATTGATTGTTACATTTTCAGACACTGTTCAGTTAACCCTGTGAATAGACTTCCCCGACTTGCATTGCTAGCCTGAATGAAAGTCATATTTTATGCATCAATAACTAATATATTTTATTATTTCTGACTTCTTACAGGACCATGTGAAGGAAAAGGTAAGAATTTTCACTGTTCCACAGTCACACATCCACAGAAGGGAACACACATACAGAGATGCAGACGCATACGTACATATTTCACACACACACACACACACACACACACACACACACACACACACACACACACACACACA
>JAHRHZ010000150.1:786797-845015 GCA_024137785.1 Ginglymostoma cirratum | reverse complement strand
TGACCTGCTGTGTTCAGCCAGCTCTACACTTTGTTATCTCTATAAAGTAGCTTAACTTACTTTATAGACAAACTAATGAGCAAATTTATTAACTTAAAATACTTTGTATACAAACTATAGAACAAATGTATAGGGTTTTCGAGAACAAATCTATTAGCATAAACTACCTTATATAGACACAAATTTATGAGTGAATCTTATTACTATAAAAGACTTTATATACAAACTAATGAGTGAATCAATTATCTTAAAATATTTGATATACATACTAACAAGTGAATTGATTCATTTTGTATACTTTATACAAATGCAACAAATGAATCTCCCTGCTGTCCAGCTCACTGAGGAATGGAGACAGACACACTTGGAGCTTTATCTCACATTCAGTGAACCTCAGCCTGATACTGAAATTCCAACAAGTGAGACAACGTATCCGATGTTAACACCATTCTGAGTCTAATGTTACGTGCTACATAACCATTTCTTCGTACTTTCACGGGTGTTCAATTGTGCAAAAACAGGTTGGAAAAACACACCCCGGTGGGCTCCGTGTTGTTGCGTAGTACAGTGTCTTCCGGATCGTGTACGCTCTGGTAAAATCACCTCTCGGTCTCCAAAATTTCAATGACTATAGGCCCAACTTGTGTTTTGGAAGCGCTTGCAATAGTATTAAAAGGTCATCTGATTGATAAGTTGACATTGATCAAACAGGTTGATGGGGTGGTGAGAGAGAAACAACATCCTGGAGGGGAGGAGTGGACAATGCCTCAGAATAATTTTGATTTAACACTCTGTTAACCAGGGATAGAATCTCTACAGAGTGGAAGCAGGCCATTCAGCCTATCAAGTCCACACCTAAATTACAAAAACCATCCCACCCACACCCCCTACACTACTCTGTCCCTGTAATGCTGCATCTCCCATGGATAAGCCACCTAATTTGAACATCCCTGGATGCTATAGGCAAGTTCAGGATGACCAATCCACCTCAACTGCATATATTTGGACTGTGGAAGGAAACCAGAGTACCAAGAAGAAACCACGCAGGCACGGGGAAAATGTGCAAACTCCACACAGGTAGTCGCTCGAGGAAGGAATCAAACCCGGATCCCTAGCTCTGTGAGGCAGCAGTGCTGACCATTAAATCACTGTGCCATCCTGTGTGATAACAGGATGGACCTTATCAGTGAGCAGTGATTGATGGGTGTTCTCCTCTGGAAATGTGATAATACCTGTATTCTGATAGTCAATGAAACATATTCATTTGTTCGGCATGATGTAGGAATCATTTTGGAGAACAGCACTCTTTTCTGGACTAGCAGCTAACAGTGAAGAGAATTTTGTAATAGAGTGCTTGAAAGATTCTTAGGGGACTTGACAGGGTAGAGGTTGAAAGTTATTTCCCTTGCGAAAAAGTCTAGGACCAGAGGGCACAATCTTAGGGTAAGGGACATTTAATTACGATAGAGATGAGAAGGAAATTGTTCTTTCATACTGTAGTGAATCCGTGGAATTCTTTGCCACAGAAGACTGTGGAGGTCTGATCTTTAAGTATATTCAAGGCTAAGATAGATTCCTAATCAGTAAAGGAATTAAAGATCATAGGGAAAAAGGCAGGGAAATGACGTTGAGGGTGAGCAGATTGAATGGCACAGCAGACTCGATGAGCTGAATGGCCTATTTCTGCTCCTACATATTATGGTCTTATAGAATTAATGTCACGCACCCATATTGTTCTGTATTCACCCTCTGTTTTCTCCGATATTAATCATTTACATATTTTATAACTGTCTCGAATTCTTGACCTCGACCTGTCTATGCACTTTTCTCTTGAGGATAAATATATTTTTCTCTTAGCATAGTAATCTATTGATATTAATTTCTGTCCATCTGTCTACCTATCTATCTGTCCATCTGTCTATCTAAGATTTAAGAATGACCTGAGGAGTAGCGTGTTTGTGGAACACAGAGAAAGTGGTTGAGCCAGGTACAATAGTAACATTTATAAAAACAATTGAATAGATACATGGATGGGAATGGTTTAGAGGACATGGAACAAATGCAGGCAATTGGAACTCGCTGACTAGCCACCATGGTCAGCATGAAACCGTTTGGGCCAAGGAGCCTGTCTCTATGCTGTATTACTCTATGACTCTGACTGTTATCTATCGGTCTGTCTGTCGATCTATATTTCTTTCTATCATTTACTTACTTATCAATCAATCCCAACTGATCATGCTATCTTGTCACCCTACTTATCAAAACATTATCATTCTATCTTGAGAGCTATCCAAGTATCCTCGTGGTTCTTCTATTTATTGCTTGAATTATCTCTCGCTCTCTATTCACCACCTCCCCTCCCAAATAAATAAGTTATAACAGAACAAAATGTAGCAGCGAAATTCAACATATAAGATTCTTTTCCATTCTGAGTTCAGTAAGAAAGGTGACATTGAGAGATAAAAACCGCTGGAAATAAATTGGGTTGATATTGAAGGAAGCTGAGGTCGGAGTATTTTATTCCTAAGGCGATAATGTCAAATACTAAGCCACATAGTTTTAAGGTGAGAAGGGAAAAATGTGAAAAAGATGTGTGAAGAATTTTTTTTAACACAGTGTGTGGTAGGTTCCTAAAATGTGCTGTTAGAGGAGGTGCTAGAGGTAGATACGATTGTAAAATTTAAGAAGCATTTAGATAGACACATGAACAGGTAGGGAATAGAGGGATACAGACCATGTGCAAACAGATGGGATTAGTTTAGAACAACATCATGGTCAGCACCGACATGGCGAGGCGAAGGGCCAGTTCCAGTGCTGTACTGCTGTATGTTCTAAGTTTAAAATAGAAAACAAATAAGATGAAGGCATACGGCAATGGAAAATAAGACAGAAAGACGTGGGGAGCAAAGGAGAAAATAAAGAGTTAGCAAGAAGGAACACCCACCAAAGAGCAAGGAAAAGAAATAGAAATAACGAATGAAAGAGGAAGATAACTGAAGGATAAATAGAATGAAAAAAAGGAATAAAGAATTATAGAATTCTTATAGACAAGTAAAAGGTTATTCTGAGGGAAGGAAAGAATGAGCAGCAGATTGACTTAAAGAAAGGGCAAGGAAATATTGATAGTTGAATGAAAACTAAGATAACTTGCCACTTAAAACAGAAGGCCTGAGTAAGAGAAGTGACAGATATATTGTAAAAAGGAAGTTTAGCTGCAGAAATGTAGATGAACGTGACCAAATGCATCTAGCAGTGCTATTTGACAGTTGGAGGAGTCACTGAGACATTATCACTGAAGAGAAAATATGAGCAAAGAAATGTGATCAGCTGCTCTTCAAACAGAGATTGCAGCACAACAGGTGTTACATTCAGTCAAACCACAGTTACACCAGGAAACAAAGAACTACTTCTCGCAAACCTTAGGCACCCATTACAATGGAAAGTTTCAGTGCACCACTCGAAAGTTTCAACCCCACATCTTTTGTCTGACTTCTCCCATTGCAGCTGCATTTTTTTTCACGTAGAGCCTTGTTTTGAGATGTTGTTTTCCAGATACTGTGAAAAATAACAGACCAAAGTGGCAAAGGGCATGAATTTTCAATTCAAAACATGTTGTAGTGTCACGTCCAGCAGTCCGTCAGCCAACTGCTTTCAGTAGAATTACATTTAGAATTCAGTTTATTGTCACATATACTCAAGTGCAGGAATACATGAGTAAAGAGGTCAATGCATAAGGTTGCCACTTCTGGCACCAACTTAGGTAAAAAGATATCCACGTACCAAACCTTAGGTATAAATTAGAATAATAATAAATTAATTAAAGTAAAAGCTCAACATTATAGCCCTAAAGTTCTAAAGTAGGCATTCCATTCTGGTTTTCACCTTGAGCCCATGAGTCCATGCTGAGCTTCCCTTGGGCTGGGCGTGCATTGCGCCTGTCCGAGGAATGGAAGTAAGTAAAGGGATAAAAAGAAGAAAGAAGTGGGAGGGGTGGGAAACACAAAAAGAGGAATAAGAAAAGAAAGTAAATGGACGGAGCAGACTGCTCTGGCTTAGGAAAACTACTCAGCCGCCAGTAATTACATTTCATTTTGCTAATACCTTAAAAGATTTTTTCTCCTTTTTGATATCTACTGGGAAGTTTTCTTCTTTCTCACTGCTCATGCGAAATGTCTCCACCCAGTGTATCCTCACAATGAAAAATCAGAGAAAGAATCAGCAAATCTTTTGTGGAAGTGATTGATGGTGAATGACAGAGTGAGAAAGGTAGAACATGAGAGAGGAAGAGGCAGAAAGAGGGAGACAAATGCAGAAAATAGAAACAGTAAGACCCATACAAGATGAAAGAATGAGAGAGAGTCTTGAGGAAAAGGGAATGAGACAGAGTCAGAGGGAGAAAAGACAGAATGACAAAAATGGAAAATCAATGCAGGATAAAGAGATAGAAAAAATGTGGAGCATAGAACAGAGAAAGGCAGATGTATCTGTGCAGCTAGAAATGTAGAAGGAATGGCTTATACAGCAGATAGAAAGGCAATGCATGGCAGTCGATGGAGTGGGAGAGGTTCAGGGAATGGCAGGGTTGGAAGTATGATGAAATGCACAGAGAAAGTAAAGAATCAAAGATTGAGGAGTACTTGGAAATGCTTCCTGAAATGGGTCCCCACAGGTTCATCAAAGCAAGGTCATGCCTGGAAATCTGTTAGAACTTTCTGAGGGGATAACGAGCCAGTCAGACAAAGCACAGCCTGTGGATATGGTTTGTATAGATTTCCAGAAGGTCTTTGGCAAGGTGCCAAACAACAGGCAGCTAAACAAGATAAGATATAGATATAGATATAGATATAGATATAGATATAGAAAAGATCATCATTCCTTCAGTAACACGGGGTGAAAATACTGGAACTACCTCTCTAACAGCCTAATTGTGGGTGTAAAACAGCAAATGGACTTTTGGAGTACAGTTCACTGTTCTGTTTGTTCTTCTGTAGGAAAGATATTATTAAATTGGAGAGGGTGCAGAAAAGATTTACAAGGACGTTACAAGGACTGGAGGGTTTGAGTTACAAGGAAAGGCTGGATAAGCTGGGACTTGTTTTCCTGGAACGTAGGAGGTGGAGGGACGACCTTATAGAGGTTTATAAAATCATGAGGGGCACAGATAAGGTGAATAGTAAAGGTGTTTTCCCCAAGTTGCGGGGAGTTCAAAACTAGAAGACAACGAACTAGCATGAATAGAATATTTGTTGAATGGCAGAAGGCAGAGAGCTTGAATAAAGAGGTATTTTTCAGAATATCTGAGGAGTTCCACTGTGGTCGGTGTTGGGACCACAATTATTCACCTTATGGACTAACAATCTAGGATAAGGAACTGAGGGCACTGACACAAAACTTTCAGATGATACAACAAAAGGTGGAGATACAGGTAGTGTTCAGGAAATGGGCAGGCTGCAGAACGATTTGGACAGACTAGGAGAGTGAGCAAAGAAGTGGAGAATGGATTACGGTATGGGAAATTGTGATGTTATGCACTTTGATCGGAAGATTAGAGACATAGATTATATCTGCAATGTGGAAAGGCTTTGAAAATCTGAAATACAAAAGAACTATGGAGTACCAGTTTAGGATGCTCCTCAGGTTAGTATGCAGGTTCAGTTGGCAGTTGGGAAGGCAAACGCAATGCTAGCATATATTTCAAGAAGAATAGAATACAAGAGCAGGGGTATACTGCTGTACAGTATCTGATCAGATCCTATTTGGAATACTGTGAGCAATATTAAAATCCATTCTTTAAAGGATGTTATGGCCTTGGAGTGACACCAGAGGAGATTTACAAGATGAACCCAGGTGTGAAGGGCTTATCACATGAGGAGCAGTTGAGAACTCTGGGCCTGTACTCAGTGGCGCTTAGAAGGATGAGGGGGGATTTGATTGAAACTTACAGATGCTGACAGTCTGCAAAAGAGTGAACACAGAGAAGATGTTTCCACTTGTAGAAGAGACTCACACCCAAGGGTACAGCTTCAGGATGAAGGGACCATTGTATTGAATTGTGATGAGGAGGAATTTCTTCAGCCAGAGGGTGGTGAATCTGTGGAACTCATTGCTGCAGAAGGCTGTGGAGATCAATCATTAAGTGTATATAAGAGAGTGAACACAGGTTCTTGACTAGTAAGAGGATGAAGGGTTAAGGAAGGGCGCAGTAGAACGGGATTGAGAAACACATCAGCCATGATCAAATGGCAGAGGAGACAGAATGTGCCAAATGGTCTAATTCTGCCTCTATCGCTTATAGTCTTAGGGGGTATGTTAATTTCACACACATATCTCATGTATTTGTCTATAAAGAGAGAACACAGAGGAAGATAGAAGAATGGGGATAATGAGAAACGGACCTTAGAGACAGACAGTGATCGGAAACTAAATAATGATCAAAAGATAAAGAAAAAGGGCAGCACTAACTGTCCAAAGAAATCTCGGGGAATAGGAAGAGACAGAAAATTATTCTCCTTCTGTCAAGTTGAATGCCCTCAATCAGCAAAACAAGCAGGAATTGTAACAAGTCTGAGTAAAAGAGATGTTGATACCTCTACCCAGCATCCGTCTTATTTTCAGCCTGTTTGCAAAGATAAAGTGTGCATGTTCCGGAAGGCAGTTATCAGATGCATTATTAGTCATCATCAAACAGAATGGGCAGGGCAGATCCCTTTGTGCAAAAGAAGAAGAGAGCTAAAGGCCAACGTGGTGAAGGATTAGAATGGATGTTAAAAACTTAGGCATAAAGAAGCTGATTCCCTTTGGGGTGTAAAATGCAACTGGAATCATAACTACCGCAAGTATGAACATTGATTGTAATAGCCAACTGACAAATTCATGGGGAAACTGCTTTGACCAGAGAGTGATGAGAACCTGATCTTCAACCCAAAGGGGATATATACATATTCTTTGTTCAACAGATGAGGGTAGCGCAAGATACGTTAGAATTTATTGTTTATCCCTAACTGCCTCAGAGAAGGTTGTTCTGAACTGCCTTCTTAATCTAATTGTATTCTTTGGTAGGCAAGAAAATCCAACAAGCTGTAGGGAAGGGAGAGTAAATTTTTTGCTTAAGTGAGAATAAAGGAATGGCAGTATACTTCCAAATCAGGAGAGGGATTGCCTTGCATTTGATGGTGATTGCATTGATCCATACTGACTGTGGCTTGGTGGTTCTTGGTTATCTCTGCTGCCTCAAAACACCAGGCACCCGGGTTGGATTCCAGCTTCATGCGACTGTCTGTTTGGAGTTGGCGTGTTCTCCCCTTGTCAGCATGGGTTTCATCTGGGTGCTCTTGTTTCATCCCACAGTCCAAAGATGGGCATTATAAGTGGATCGGCCACATTAAATTGCTTCATAGTGCAAGCTAGATGGATTAGACATCGGAAATGCAGGGTTACAAGGATAGGGTGAGGGCGTTTTACTTCAAAGGTTCAGTGAAACCTTGGTGGGATAAATGGTGTCTTTCTACACTGTACGTTCTATGTTGTTGTGCTCATAGAGGATTTGGTTTGGAAGATGTCAGACCTGTCTTGGTGAGTTAACAGCAATGCAACTTATCAATGGCACACAGCTGTACCACAATGTAGGATGGAGAAGGGAACACATGTTGACAGTGACGGATAATGTAGTACTCAAATGGGGTGCTTTGTCTTAGGTAGTGTCAAGCTTCTAGAGTATTGTTGTAGCTGCATTCATCCTGGGAAGTATTCTATTAAATTCCCAACCTGCACTTGGCAACGAAAATATGAGTCACCAGTACAGGATTCCTCTCCAGGGTAAAGTCAGTAAATTGTGGATGCTGGAAATCTGAAACAAAAATACAAATTGTTCGAGAAACTCAGAAGACCTGGTGGCATCTGTGTTGGGAAATAAAAGAGCTTCAAGTCCCGTGTCCTTGCACCAGAACTGACAACAGGAAAGGGTGGTAATTGTGCTGATGATGTGGTTTGCGGCACAGAGAAGAGGGCGGGCGGGGAGGTAGGGGTAGTGAATATAGTATGTGTAGACAGAACCCAGAGAGTGTGGGTGGTTGGTGGGGAGGGGGGAGGGGAGAAAGAGAGCGTTAGGCTCAAACAAAGTGACCATAAACCAAGAAAGCGATAAATGCTGGGTTTCTGGGTAGCATGCTAACAAGAAATGCAAATGATTCATAATTGGTTGGCTTGCTAGGAGCAACCGATCCTATTCAGGACTTAGTGGTATAAATGGTAGATTTTCACATTGGCAAGGCAATGGATAGAGTACTGGATTAGGGATCAGTGCTGGGACCTCAGCTATTTAATTACTTAGATGAATATAGAGGCCATACTGGATCCAATTTGGCAATGGTTCAAGGCTAGTTGGAAAAGTAGGTTATAGGGCAGACATAAAGAGGCAGAGATAAATGACGGGTTAAGTATAGGCACAAACACATCTAAGGGAATAAAATAGTGTGCAGTGTAAAGTTATATAGTCAGAATCACACAGCACCAAAACAGACCCTTCGATCCAACTCGTCCATGCCGACCAGGTTTCCCAAACTAAGCCTAACCCATCTGCCTGCATTTGGCCCATTTCCTTCTGAACCTTTCTTATTTGCGTATCTGCATAATGTCTTTTAAATGCTATAACTTTTGTCTATTTTACTCAAAATAATAGAGAAGCAGAATATTTTTTGAAAAGGTGTGAAGCTTATTAATGTTTATGGTCAAAGCAAGTTGGATATGCTCAGTAAGAGATAGTAAGAACTGCCGGTGCTGGAGTCAGAGATAATACAGTGTGGAACTAGGGGAACACAGGTGGCCAGGCAGCATCAGGAAAGCCAGAAAGATGACCCAAAACATTAGCTTTCCTGCTCCTCTGATGCTGCCTGTCCTGCTGTGTTCCTCCAGCTCCACACTGTGTTATATCTTGGATTTGGTCAGGCAAGGGTTGCAGAGAGTCACTGCATAAATGCAGCAAGTATTTCAAGGAGATTTATGTGCATGAATGTGGAAATGTGCCAAAAAGTATAGGCTCATAATGATACCACACTTAGAATACAATGCACAGTTTTGATTATTAGGACAGGATATTCTTTCATTGGAGGCAATACAGTAATTTCACGAATTTGGTACTTCAAATGAGGGGACTTTCCTGTAATGAATGGCTTAGCAATTTTCGCCTCGATTCTCAGGTGATCAGAAGAGTGAAAGGTGGTCTATTTGGAACATACAATATTCTGAAGTAGTTTGTTAGGGTAAAATGTTACAAACTATTTCTCACAGTTAACGAAACTAAAACATCGGGAGACAGTCTTAAGAGAAATTGATAATTGTGCACCAAAAAACATAAGAAGCAAGGGACAAATGGAGCTAAGTGATTCCACGGCCAATGGATCAGACCTAAGATCTGTAGTCCTGGCACATTCAGTCGTGAAAGGTGGTGGACAGTTAAAATTACTGCAGGAAGAGGCACGACAAATGTTTCATACTGAATATTGAGGGAGCCCAGGACAACAGTGCAAATGGTAAAAAGATAGACATTGTTGGAGAAACTTAGCAAAATCAGCTCTGATGAAGTGTCACTGGACCGAAGATGCTGACTGTCCATAGATTCTTCCAGACCTGCTGAGTTTCTCTAGCAGTTTCTAATTTTGCTTCCGATTTCCAGCAATCGCCAGTCTGTATTGCATTTTCATGCAAAAGGTAAGACCGAAGGGTACAGCAACCTTGAACCAGACGCTCTGAGTGGGTGATTCACCTCATTATATTTTGAAAGAGCCCCAAAATCATTTTCAGCCAATTCAATTCACTACACATGATATCAAGAAATGGCTGATGACACTGGGTATTAAGAAGTCTGAAGATCATGTCAACATGTGGAAAATAGTGCTGGAGACCTGCACTCCAGAAATTGTCGCATCTGACCTAAGTTTATCCAGTCCAGCTACAACACTGGCATCTACCTGACAATATGGAAAATTTCCAAGGTATACCCAGTCAACAAAAAGTAGGAAAATCTAACCCATTCAATTACACTCCCATCAATCTACTCTCAATCACTAGTAAAATGATGGAAGAGGTCATCAATACTGCCATCACTTGCTTAGAAATAGCCTTTTCACAACTACAATAGAAAGAGTAAAATGGCTTGAAGTATAAAAGTTATAGAGTGATAGAGTCATAAGGCACGGAAACAGAACTCTTGGTCCAACTCGTCCATGCCAATCAAGGTTCCCAAACTGAACTCGTCTCATCCAGTTCTGAGAAAGGGTCACCAGACCCAAAAAGTTAACTCTGATTTCTCTTCTCAGCTGCTGACAGACCTTCTGAGCTTTTCCAGCAACTTCTGTTTTTGTTCCTGTCAAGTTTGAATTCGTCCAGGAGGAAATTAAATTTGCAATTATGTAACTGAATATAGAATTAATGCTGATGAAGCATCACTGAGCCCGTGAGGCTCACTCTGCTTCCTCTGCACAGGTGCTGTCAGACATGTTGAGTTTCTCCAGCAATGTCTATGTTCCATGCTTGAATGTAGGTGACCTGAACAGATTTTGTTTTTGTCTCAGGCAATCAGGTGTTGGGTTTAAAGTTGAGTGATAGTTCAGTTGTGAGCATATTAAATGGTGGAGGAGTCTCAACAGACAAGACAGTCTATACGTATCCTTCATGTCTAGTGTCAAATTGTTTCCAGGGTTATCCTGATTAATGCCACTCTGCATCAACCACAGATAACCTGCTCTGCAAGAAAATGTGCGGGACAACAGGAGTGGGAATAGCCGTGAAACCTGTTCTGCCATTCAGTATGATCATGGCTGATCATTCAGCTCAGTCCCCTGCTCCTGATTCCTCTCCACACCCTTGTAGCTCCAAGACCTATGTCTAACTCCTTTCTGAAAAAAGTCAATGTTTTGGCCTCAACTGTTTTCTGTAATGCAGAATTGCACGGGGTCACTAGTCTCTGGATGAAAAATAAATTCTCCTCATCTCACTCCTAATTGGCCGATTCCCTACCTGTAGGGTGTGACCCCTCCTCTGGACTCTCCAGCTATTGGGAACATTCATCCTCCATTTACCCAATCTCGGCCTGCCCGAATTTTCCTCAGTTTCCATGAGATCACCCCTTCATTCTTCTAAACTCCAGTAGATGTCATGCTAACCAATCTGGTACTACTTCAGACATCAGCCCTGCAGCAAACAGCCTGGTAAACCTGCATTAGTCTCCCTTCGTAGAAAGAACCTCCTTCATCCAATATCAATTCACTTTTTGTGTCCATAAGTATCTGAGTGGCGCTGGAATTCGGAACACCTTGTTTATCTGCAGCGGTTCAATCAACTGGAGGCACAAGACCTGAATCTGCAGTCGTAGTGTCCCTATTTCTGAACTAGGAGACCCAAGTTCAAGTACCACTTGCATTACAGATGTGCAGCAGCATCTCTAAAAAGGTTCATCAGTAAATATCTAATACATAAACTTTCATGGGTTCACTCATGCTAGAGATACTGCATTTAGCTCCTCAAGCTCCTTATTAAATGAGAAACAGAAAGCATTCTTCCCTCTGATGTCTGCTATATCAGAACATGAAGACATTGAATCTCTAACTTGGATGTTGGTGTTCCAGTAGAAAATGTATGTTATGAACATTAATTTAATGACCTGACTTTTCTGAATAAACTTTAATTCTGGCTCAAGTTGTATTTTGAATGGAATAAAAGTGAGAAAAGTTTTATTTGGAAGTTAATCTATTTATTTCTTCTTCACAAAAAAGGATGAAAGACTGCAAAAATTCACAAGCATGTTGTCAATGCCAGCTCCATTGACGATGCCGTAACGAATTATGATACATTTTCTTTTTTCCATAATCAAATAAAATCATTCTAAAACTCATAATACATTGCTGCAAGATCAGAAATTAGAGAGAACAAAAACAGATAGTTTCAAAAAGCATTTGAATCACTTTCAACTTTCAACTTTATAATATATGCGCCATTATAATAACAGAATCAAAGAGGAGGGCAGAGAAGGTAAAAAATAAGATTGAGCATAAAAGCTGTTTTTGCCTTTGAAATTTTTGAACTCAATGGCTGACACTCAGAGAATGTTTTTGCAAGAGGGATCAAATGGGCCTCGTTGCCTTGTAATAGTTTATGATTATGTGTAAAGGTTCAAATAATCCCACGTTCAAATTGGCAACCAGAGAATTAATTGCCTAATTGTTTTGCAACCCAAAAAACTGAAGCTTGCTTATCTCGTGAGAACATAACGACACATCAAGATATAGACTCCTGAAAAATTAGGTAACACTCTAACTCTATTCCATTATTACGCATGGCCACGATGTTGAAGATCACTTGTCAGTATCATGCTTGAACTGCAGAAGTAGTTGATATCAAATCACTCTAAGTATTCAAAAAGTGCATATCCCTTTCCTCTATACTGTTTCATGTGTTCCACCATCTTCAATGCGATCAGTCAAACCTTTTGCTGTGAGAGATCTGGCACAAAATGAAAAGAATTGCATTTGAGTAGTGTAGAATCAGACAATTACACAATAAGGAAGGATGTTATTCAGCACGTTTTTCTTGCACCAGCACTTTGAAAGATCTATTTTTTTTCCCCAGATCACCTTTCCTTCTCCGTATCCATAATTTTTCCCAATCAATGAAAGATCTTCCTCAATTTTTGAAGTGAATATCAGTCCAGTTCAAATAGACTTTCCAGCCAACCATCGCTAGTCCATACCCTAAACTGTCTATATTTTTGGCCACAGGGAAAGGTTTAACCTCATTTACTCTACAAAAGGATTTTAACACCTCTGAATAAACTCTCCTTACCCTTCTTCTCTCCAAGGTGAACATTCCCAATTGCTCCAGATTCTGCAGAAAACTGAAACTCAACATTCATGATGCTATTTAAGTATATCATCTGTCACATACTTTCTAAGGCCTAGATGATTCATATTGTCTCTTCTGATCTTTTCTTTCAATCTGTGTGAATGCATATTCCTACATATGTTTTCCATTTGTGCATTACCACTCTATTCTGGGGGCAATGTGGAGAGAGTGCTACTGTGCCGTGAAAGGGGTAAGGCTGAAAATCCTTATTCCTGCTACAAATCAATAGTGTCTCTTCTCCAAGCTTGCTAATGGCTTATTATTGTCATGGCAATAGTAACCAAGTGACACAATAATAAACTTAAACCATAAAAAATGCCAATTCCTGGGCACATAGTATTGTTCAGAAATGAAAAGTCTTTAATATCTAAGAGATATTAATAAGCTCATCAACAGGAAGAAAGTCACAATAAAAATTTATTCAAATGGCACGGATTTCTGCACTGCTATCACAAAACGGACAATATAATAACAAGGGTTTTTTTTTAATTCATTCACAGGATGTGGATGCAACAGCTAGGTCGATATTTATTGCCCATCCGTAATTGTCCAGAGATCAGTTAAGAATGAACCACATTGCTGTGGGTCTGGACTCATATGTAGGCCAGACCAGGTAAGGACTGCAGTTTCCTTTCCTCAAGGGCTTTAGTGAGCAAGATGTGTTTTTTTTCTAATAATTAACGTATTGCATATTCATCATTAGACTTCCAATTTCAGATTATTACAAAAGAAAACAGTTCAATTTCCATCATCTGCCATGCCGGTGTTTGAACGCGGATTCACAGAATAGTGTCTGGGTTTCCTGAAGTAACAGGTTAGCAGTAATACCACAATGCTATCACCTTCCCAGCTGGGACACTTGTAACTTATTGGGCACCACAAGCACCACAAGTCCTAGACATCAATTATTTAAAACCCACACCAAGACTTAGAGGAAAAGACTCAACATAATACAGCCACACTTCTTGATGATGCAAAACCAACTAGCAGATGTAAGATATCAAGGAGAGTATCAAAAAAGTGACACAGCATAGACAGACTGAAATATTTGATAAAACAGAACATGACACGGGAAAGTATGAAGCTTCCTGCTTTCACCAGCAAATGTAGGAAAGCAAGGCTTTTTTTGTAAAGGTAGGAGTAATGATTGACTGTCTGAAGAACCTGGTCAGTTTCCTTTTCACATGGATTGCAGAAAGTTGAAATGCGAGGGATTTTTTTTGTATTTCTCAATGTGGGTGTCCCTGGTGAGGATGCTCCTAATTGTCCTAGAGATGATAATATTGGTATAACAGACTGGCCTGCAAGGCCACTTCAGCGAATTCAACTACCTCACCTTGCGCCTGGAGGCACAGGTAGGTTAGACCACGTAAACGGTATGGACTGGCTTGTCTAAACAACCATGGCTCCTTTAGGAAAGTGATGTTTTTTTCTCATGGCACCGTTACAGAGACGGGTTTTCAATTTAACTTCATTTACAAAGAACAGTACAGCGCAGAACCAGGCCCTATTGGCTCACCAAGACTGCACTGACAGATGATGCCTTTCTAAATTTAAAAAAAACCTTTTCTCTGCGCGGTTGGTTTTCATTTACTCCTTGCCTACTTATATACCTGTCAAGATGCCTCTTAAATGTAGCTATTGTTTCCGCCTCCCCGACCTTCTCTGGCAGTGAATTCCAGGCACTTACCACCCTGCGTGTAGAAAAACCTATCGCTTATATCTCCCTTAAACTTTCCTCCTTTTACTTTTACCTATATCACCCTGTAATTGTCATGTGTCTTTTCCCTGGGTGAAAGACTTTGATTATTCATTTTGTCCCTGACCGTCATCATTTTGTAAACTTCAATCAGGTTATCCCTCATCCTTCAATGTCCAAGTGAAAATAATCCATGTTTGTTCAATCTGTTGTCATAGCTAATGCCCTCAAACCAGGCAATATCCTCGTAAACCTTTTTTTTGACTTTCTCCACAGCCTCCACATCCTCTGGTTGTGTGGAGATGAGAATTGGGCACAATATTCCAAACATGGCCTTACTAAAGTTCCCATTAAATCTATGATTTAATTCATTGCACCTGACTAAATTTAGTGTTGGTATTTGGATGGAAGCTGCCAAGTCAGTGACTCACTATCTCAGTTCTATTCCAACTCTCAGAAAGACCATTACCTTTCATTCAACTCTCCTGCCTGCTGCCTGTAACTCTATGCATTGTTGCTTCCTGAACGAAAGCCTTGCTCAATTTGAATCCTTTGACTGAACCACCCTCCACCATATACTCAGGTATGTCCTTATTTCAGGGATTAACCAGAATTCCAATCCTCTTTGAAATGTTCTTGCTTTCTATGTAGATAGTAACATGAAGGATTGAAGTGTGATAACACAAGAAGGAGTCATAAAGGGAAGAAATGGTTTGCATCATTTTTAATGGTAGGCCTTTGTGGTTCTATGAATTAACAAGAACTTTCCAATAATATAATTTACACTGGAAACTCTTCGATGAATGTGCGATAGAATTTCATCTAGAAAATCTACAGTATGGGAATGCATCCATGTATAGGCAATCAATAGGTTAATAAAATACCTTTTGTTGGGTGTTTATTCAGGACATAATCTAATTTATAATCTTGAGTATTTACATGAGTGCAATCTTACCTTGGACTTCCAAACAATCATTGACACGAACAATGCATACAGGATGCTCTTGCAAAGTACCATAAGGTACGTCATTCTGGCTGTTGTCATGCTCTGGGCTTTAGCTTCTGTGAAGTGAATGGAGTGAAAAATTTGGTATTCCTCTTTACAGACAAAAAGAAAAAAAACTACATTTGCTAGAAGGAACACCGTTTCCCATCATGAACGCAAGGTTACGTTGGAATAAGAAGCTTGACACGATCCAGGACAAAACAACCAACTTGATAGGTACCATATACACAATCATCCACTCCCCCCACCACCGGCGCTCAGTAACTGCAGTATATAATATCTACAAGATACATTGAAGCAATTTATCAAAGATCCCCAGATCTTCTATCTAGAAGGACAGGGGCATGAGAAACATTTGAACGCCACAACCTTCAATTTCCCTTCTAAGATATTCACTATTCTGATTTGGAAATATAGCGCCTTTCTTTCATTGTGACTCAGTCGAAATCCAGGAACTCCCGGATCAATCTTCAGCACATGGACAGCAGATGTTGAAGAAGGCAACTCACCACTACCTTCTCAATGGCCACTAAGGACGGGCAATAAAAGCTGGCCCAACCAATAATCCCCATATCCCGCAAAAACGAATTTTAAAATGTGACTAAGAAAAGACTTCATCTTTGATTCAATGACTGCAGAATTACTTCATTACAGCATTTCTGCTGTATTAAGACATTATAGCCACTATAAATATCTCGATACTACTCTGAGATAATTTGAGAGATAATAAGTTTTGACCCCACAATACAAGGCAAAGGCTGAATTGGAAATTTGACCAGGAAGACTGTATGAGTTCGGAAGAAGTGAGTAGGATATACTATGTCATGAAATCATGGTGAAAACGCTTTCGAGGAATTTCAGCTCCATAATCCAAATCGATGCCCTGGAAACAGGGTCTGTACATACTGGGATGTGTTTTATTTCAGATAGAATGCAAAACCAAGGGGACAGCTGTTTTGTTGTCCATACATACAAAAGCTGCAACAATATTGGTTCTCTGAGTGGTCCTCAGAGCTGTGGACACAAATGTACAATCCTCAGAAAACATCAGCAACAATGATCTGGTCAGTTAATGTTCTGCTTGAAGGATATCTCTCAGACTTTGACTCCCAGGGGCTCTCTGTAGACCGGCCAAGTCAGTTCACATTTTGTCTCTTTACCTCCATGCATTGTTGTTGTAATTCAAAAGGTGGGTTGAAGAAGTTGAGACTGTACCCCTTGGAGAGAAGAAGGCTGAGAAAAGACCATCTAAAGGTTTTCAAAATCAGGACTAGTTTGGACAGTGTAGATGGAAAGAAACTGTTTCCACTCAGAAAAAGGATCAAGGTCAAGAGGGCATAGATTTAAAGTGATTGCAAAAGAAATGTGAGATAAGAGGAAAAAAATGATATTTTGCAAAGCCAGTAGTTAAGACACAAAACCACAAGATATAGGAGGATAATTTGGCAATAAGCCCATAGCATCTACTCCATCATTCAAGCACGGTTGACATGTTTTTCATCCTCATTTCCTGCCTTCTCTCCGTGACCTTTGATTCACTTACTAATCAAGAATATATCAATGCCTGCCTTAAACACACTCAATGACGTTGCCCTACAACCCTCTGTGGGAAAGAGTTCTACGGATTTACCAGTTTCTGTCTGAAGAAATTCCTCCTCATCTCAGTTCAAAAGGGTCATGCCTACACTGTGAGGCTGTGCGGTCAGGCCCTAGTCCCTCCTATTAGAGGAAACATCTTTTCCACATCCAATCTTTTCAGGCCTTTCAGGATTCTGTAAGGTTCAAACAGATTCACCTTATCTTTCAAATTTTATCGAATTCAAACCCAGAGTCCTCAACCACTCCTCATATGACAAGGAGTTCATCCCCGGGGTCATTCTGGTAAACTTCCTTTGGACCTTCTCCAAGGCTAGCACATCCTTCCAGATTCAGCCTCAGAACTGCTCACAATATTCCATTTTTTCGCCTAGCTGACATGAAATGAATGCAAGCATCTCATTTGCCTTCCTAACTACTAACTGAATCTGCACCTTAACCTTAAGAGAGTCCTGAACTAGAACGCCAAATACTCGTTGTTCTTCAGATTTCCTAAGCATTTCCCCGTTTAGAAAATCGTCTATGCCTCTCTTCTTCTTACCTTAGTGCATAACCACACACCACATTCCATTCCATCTGCCACTTCTTTGCCCAACCTCCTAGCCTGTTGTGGTCTTTTGCGTCCCTGCTTCCACAACATGGTCTTTCCCTCCAGCTATGATAATGTGGTGGAGGCAGTCTCATTTGAGGCATTGAAAACAGTGTTAGACGAATATTTTGATATAAATGACGTTCAAGAGGATGAGAAAAGGTAAGAGATTGGCATTAGATGATGATAGTCCTTCGTTGAATTGGTGCAGACAGAATGGGCTGAATGGTCTTTTTTTTCTGTGCATGTTATTTATTTATACCATATGCACCTCAGCTGTCCTGTCAAAAGCATTGACAGCTTTAGTATCCAGTTCATTTCGACCTCCAAGCCATGACCATTTGTGAATGTAAAACAGCTTATTCTTGATATCGTCCTGACATTTCTTGCAGTAAACCTTAATTTTGAGTCCAGTAGCACCCATGCTATCAGGTAATAGCTTCTGTACTTTAGTTTTCCAAACCTGACTAAATCAACACCTAAATCAGACATCCTTTCAAGCTCCTGGTCTCTAAGCAGAACAAACAAAGAGTCTCTAACTCAACCTTTCAGCTGACATCGCACATACCCACATATCTTCGGAATCGCATTGGCAGTTCGAAGACAACACATCCCTAATAAAGAGTCCTTACAAGAAACAGGTAGAAGCAATTTTGAGGCTCACCTTTACTCATGCCGCAGGTTTCTGAAAGAAATGAGATATGCAAGCGGTTAATATCAGAATGTAAAATCATAGAAGATACAATAAAGAAGAGGTAATTCGGCCCATCACGTCTGCAGCACCAAAAAAAAACTACTGCCAACACTGAGATAACAAGCATGAGGCTGGATGAACACAGCAGGTCAAGCAGCATCATAGGAGCAGGAAAACTTGACATTTCGGGAAGGGTCTAGGCCCGAAACGTCAAGTTTTCCTGCTCCTATGATGCTGCTTGACCTGCTGTGTTCATCCAGCCCCACGCTTGTTATCTCGGATTCTCCGGCATCTGCAGTACCTTTTATCTCCTCTACTGCCAACACTGAATCCACTTTCTTTTTCTTATCTCTCTCATTATATTGCTCTATCCCTCCTGCCATCAACAACTTGCATTCATTAAAGTTTACTGTGCCTAGCTGAATTACAGCAGGAATATGTTTTTCAATCATCATGTAAAAGCTGGAGGGTACAGTAATACTGATATGCTGTGACTGTTGTGGTCTTTATTTTATACACATGCATAACGGATATCCTATAACATTTACATTGTCTCCCATTTGCTCCATGAAGGATTCAGTGATTTAATGAATGCTGGACTTTATGATCTGCTTGGCGTTTTATTTGAAAGAGCATGGGGCCTTTATAAAGCTGTCTTTGGAGTTTAAAATATGTTTCTTACTCACGAACATACCAGCATTGACGTAAAACTGCGACGTGTACGAAGTAGGCTCTGATCCATTTGTATAATGATTAACTCTGCACTCAACTTTCGTCAACTCGAGCCATTGTTCTTCGTTGAATCTTATCCGACTGCTGGCGCTGTAGGATTTACTGTCTTCCTGTATGATGGATTCGGGGTCTGACTGAATTTTCGCGTCGTTCTCCGGCTGCTTCTCACCATTGACATACCAGTGGATCTGGATGTTGTCGGGATAGAAGTCGGTGACAAGGCACACCACGGTCGCTTTCCGTTTCTCTCTCAGCTCTGCTGGTGATGGTTTGAGGATCGTGACTTTGGGAAATTTAACCGGGTGCTCTGCATGATGAATAAACAAATAAAATGCAAATGTAGGTGACATGAGGTGAATGATTGTCATCCAAGAATTATAAAAATGCATCTACATAGGAACACGTGCACAAGCAGAGCAAACCAACCATTGAACATATCCTATCATTTCATAAAGGTCAAACCCAATCTGAATGCTGCATGTTTCCAACTACCTGTGAGAACATTTGACCCTGTTGCTTTACAAATCTATCCACCTCTGCCGTTTTTTAAGTGTTACAAAGCTCATCACCCTCTGTGCAATCAGAAGTGTCTAATATCTCCATTTTAAGCAGGCTATTCCATTTGTTTTTCATTAGTGATATCTTGTTTTAGATTCTTCCACAAGAAGAAACATTTTCTACCATCATCCGCCTTATAAACACACCTCAGGATCTTATATACTTCTTTCCAATTGGTTATTCCTCGTTTAAACTCCAACGGATACAAACCCAGACTCAGCCTTTCCAGATCTTAGTCTAGTACACATTTTGTAAACTCCTTCCAATGCATTTACATCCTTCTTTAAATAAGGAGACTAATACTGAAATCAAAATGTTGATTGCTTCTGACCAGCACAGACTCGATGGACAGAAGAGCTATTTTCTGTGCTGTAAAATTCTGCTACTCAGTGATTGCACTTGGTATGGTCACAGCAGTGTCTGGCATAATTGAAGCATAATCTCAAAAAATTTGTGGTCAATTGCTCTCTCAATATGCAGTAGCATTACATAAGTTTTCCTGATTATCTGCCGTATCCATGTAGCAACATTTTGAGATTCATAAACTATGACTTCTAGATCATTCTGCATCTCAGAGTTGTGTATTCATTAACTATTTAGATAACATGTTACTTTACTGTTCCTCCCAAGCTATTGTCTATCATTATTGTCCATTACTAAATAAGAGATAACAAGGTACAGACCTGGATGAACACAGCAGGCCAACCAGCATCAGAGGAGCAGGAAAGCTGACGTTTTGGGTCTGGACCCTTCTTCAGAAATGGGGGAGGGGAAGAGGATTCTGAAATAAATAGGGAGAGAGAGGGAGGCGGATAGAAGATGGACAAAGGAGAGGATAGGTGGAGAGGAGACAGACCGGTCAAAGAGGCGGGTATGGAGCTGGTAAAGGTGAGTGTAGGTGGGGAGTTAGGGAGGGGATAGGTCAGTCCAGGAAGGAGGGACAGGTCAAGGAGGCGGGATGAAGCTGGTAGGAAGGAGGTGGGGTGGGGCTTCAAGTGGGAGGAGTGGATAGGTGGGAGGAAGAATGGACAGATTAGGGAAGCGGGGACAAGCTGGGCTGTTTATGGGATGCAGTCGGGGGAGGGGAGATTTTGAAGCTTGTGAAGTCCATATTGATACCATTGGGGTGCAGGGTTCCCAAGTGAAATATGAGGTGCTGTTCCTGCAACCTTCGGGTGTCATCGTTGTGGCACTGCAGGAGGCCCAGTATGGACATGTCGTCCAAGGAGTGGGAGGAGGAGTTGAAATGGCTTGCGACACGGAGGTGAAGTTGGTTGTCGTGAACTGAGCGTAGGTGCTCCACAAAGTGGTCCCCTATTTCGTTTAGGAACCCTGCAGCCCAAAAACTGTATCCCAAAACCGGCCCAGCTCGTTCCCGCCTCCCCAACCTGTCCGTCCTTCCTCCCACTTATCCACTCCTCCCACCTCAAGCCCCACCCCCACCTCCGACCTAGCATCCTCATCCCGCCTCCTTGATCTGTCCGTCCTTCCTAGACTGACATATTCCCACCCTAACTCTCCACCTACTCTCACCTTTACTGGCTCCATCCCCACCTCTTTGACCGGTCTGTCTCCTTTCCACCTCTCTTCTCCTTTATCAATCTTCTATCCACCTCCCTCTGGCTCCCTATTTATTTCAGAATCCCTTCCCCTCCCCCATTTCTGAAGAAGGGTCCAGACCTGAAACGTCAACTTTCCTGCTCCTCTGATGCTGCTTGGCCTGCTGTTCATCCAGTTCTCTACCTTGTTATCTCAGATTCAACAACATCGGCAGTTCCAACATCTCTGTCCATTACAAAATCTGTGCCCACTCAGTTTATCTGCATCCAATTGCAACGTACTTATGTCATTCACACTATTTAGTTTCTTACCTGTTCTTTTTTTGCCAACAGATCTAGAAATGAGACGAGTCATCTATTCAGTAAGTTATCAACTTAAATACTATGAAGGCAGGTCCCCAGCACTGATCCGTATGACACCCCACTGTTCATTTCTTGCACTAAAGAAAGTGTTCTTTTTATGTCTCCTCCACGCTCCCAGTTAGGAACACCATCTTCTATCCATGTCAATATGTTGCCCATTATTCCATGAGTTTCTAATTTCCACAATAACTTCTTATTTTACAACTAGCTATGAACAGAGGTTGAGTAGGTTAGGATTGTTTTCATTAGAAAAAAGGAGATTGAGGGGGGACCTGATTGAGGTCTTCAAAATCATGAAGGGTTGATAGAGATAAGCTTTTTCCCAGGGTGAGGGATTCAATAATGAGGGGTCACGCATTCAAGGTGAGAGGAGAAAAGTTTAAGGGGGATACACGCGGAAAGTACTTTACACAGAGGGTGGTAGGTGCCTGGAATGCGTTGCCAGCAGAGGTAGTAGAAGCAGGCACGGTAGATTCATTTAAGGTGCGTCTGGACAGATGCATGAGTAGGTGGGGAGCAGAGGGATACAGATCCTTAGGAATTGGGCGATAGGTTCAGACGGTAGATTTGGATCGGCACAGGCTTGGAGGGCTGAAGTGCCTGTTCCTGGGCTGTAAGTTTTCTTTGTTCCTTGTTCTAACCCATAAGCTGCCTTCTGGATATTTAAAGTACAATGCATTCACTAATTTCCCTCCATCCAGAATACTCACTGCTGCCTCAAAGAAATGATTTGGTTAAACATGAATTCATTTTCACAAAACAATACCCTATTCCCAGATCTTTTCTAACTGCATGGCTGTAACATATTTAATTATAGCTTTTAGCACCTGACAGACGTTAAGCTAAGAGGCCTGTGTTCTCCTATATTATTAAGAAGTTACATTCGCAATTTTATAATGTTCATTAATTTCATATCTAATGGAATCTTCCGATATCAAGGGAAATTTGATCATTTAAAACAGTCCATCACATATCTCACTAGTCAGTTTTCAACGGCCCTGGGATGAAGGCAGTAGGACTCAAGGACTTGTCAGCCTGCAGATTGTTCACTATCATTTCTCTGAAATTTGTCATTTCCTGTATTGCTCCATCTCTTCTGTTTCAATCATTAGAAACGTTTTTGAGATTTCAGTTTCATCCACTACATTGCTGACTGACATATAAAGATAGTCTAATTATCTGTCATCTCCTCATTTTGTCTTTATTAATTCAACAGACTGATAATCGTTTTTATTACTTCAAAACTATGTTTATTGACAACCCTTAATATTTCATTCATCATGCAGTTTTAGTCCCCTTACATGAGGAGGGATGTTTGTACATTGGAGACAGTTAAGAGGAGGTTCAATATATTGACCAATGTTGAGGGAGTTGTTTTATGAAGAGGGTTTGAGCAGTTTAGGCCTATACTTGCTGGAGTTTAGAAAGAAAAAAGGAAATCTAATTGAGGTGTATAAGATAAAAGGCATAGTGGCTCAGTGGCTAGTACTGCTGCCTCACAGCACCAGGGACCCAGGTTCAATTCCAGCCTCGGGCATCTGTCTGTGTGGAGTTTGCACATTCTCCCTGTGTCAGCGTGGCTTTCCTCTGGGTGCTCTGGTTTCCTCCCACAGTCCAAAGATGTGCAGGTTAGGTGGATTGGCCATGCTAAATTGCCCATAGTGATCAGGGTGGTGTAGGTTAGGTGGGTGGGATGCTCTGAGGTTTGGTGTGGACTTGTTGGGCCGAAAGGCCTGTTTCCACACTGTAGGGATTCTGTGAAAAAAAAATGTGACTAGCGATTGACAAAACAGACATAGAGCGTCTGTTTCCCCTTGTCAATCAAGAATGAGAGGTCATTGTTTTAGGATGATAAGTAGCAGATTTAAAACAGGGATAAGACATTGCTTACCTCAAATGGTTATTAATCTGCGGAATAATTCATTTATTTATTTCAATCAACCCATTCAGAGCTACTATCACTCGCCTCTGTCACAGGTGGGACTTGAACCCAAGTCTCCAGGTCCAGTGGTTGGGACAGTATCACCATACCACAAATGCCTATTTGAAGAGTTATGGATATTGGGCAGACTAGTGCAGTTAAGACTAAGCTATGATCAGCCATGATTCATATTAAATGGTGGAGCAGGCTCAAGGGGCTCAATTACCTACTCCTGCTTTGAGGCCTTCTGTTCTGTTATACTTAGCTCAGGTTCTCACATACTCCTTTTTTAACTTTTTTTTTTAGTAATTCTGATCTTTTTTATTATATCCTGTTCAATCTGCTAACCTGCCACCCATCTTTGCATAATTATATGCAAATCATTTAATTTTAATACTAACTTTAGGTTTCATAGATAATCACAAATGGTGTATTGGCATAGTGGAATTTTTCTTTTTGAAATGTATTCACTCTATATGATCGTCAATCTCCTTAAATGCCTACTGTTGGATCTCTGTACATTTACCTTTTAATCTAGTTTCCCAACGCTCTTTTGATCGTTCTAACATCATGATCTCATCATTTATTGTATTTCAGTTTAAAATACTAATCTCAGATCCACTCTCCTCTCTGTGAGGAATCCCTTTGTATCTTCCATGATATCTTGTCTTATATAACCTGATCTCTAGTTGAAGCTAGAAAACTTTGACCTCTCTCAGCTCATTTCTAAAGAAGGGTCCAGACCCAAAACATCAGCTTTCCTGCTCCTCTGATGCTGCTTGGCTTACTGTGTTCATCCAGCTCTACACCTTGTTTCCTCTCTCAGCTATGCTTTCTTTACCTGCCTGATTGCAGATGCAGTTTTAAATCCCTGATGATCATCACCATACCTTTCTGACAATCTCTTATTTCTTCCATTCTAATATGTAGTAATGCTGAGGAGGCCAGTAGCCAGTTTCACATGTGAGTTACAGCTTTTAACATTTTCACTATCTTCCTTAACAACTTCTCCAGGAATTGTATCACCCTACATTATTGCTTCATGGCCATCATGATGAACAGAACCAAGCCTACATGACCTCCCAGTTTCCTGTCTTTCCAAACTATTACAACCCTTCAATATTCATTTCCCAATCCATGCCATCCTCCAGCGTTGTCTCTGTAAACGCCCAGGAAGACCATGTTCCCGTCTTTAGTATGATACCTATCAATAACATGATACTGAATCCATTTACAAACCGTCAACACTTTTTGAGTTTCACCTAAGAATGTTACAAATTGATAATCAGAACGATTTCTTGCTCAACAGTTGAAATATGATTGTCTCATGCACCAGATTTTCCGATCTAACTTTAAAATGTGTTACCTGAATTCAGGAAAACTTATTTGAGTAGTTGAGTTATCTCTCCCCTGTCAGTAATTTATAGTGTCACAGAATCATACAGTTGCATAGCATGAAAACATTCATCCCCTTCTTCAAATTATGAAACTAACATAAGTAATTTCGGAAACTTATACTGAACCTTTATAAAACTCTGTTGGTTCATAAATTGAACATAACTTCCATTTCTTGACAGCTTGATTAATAAAGGATATGAGGTCCTTGAGAACATGCAGAGGAGTTTAATTCTAATGAGAATGCGTTTCTTAAGCCAAACAGAAGTTGCTCCCATTTGATGACTTTATGAGAGCAATTGGTCACATATTTAAGATTTAGACAGGGATACATGGGGAGGTGAGAATAGACTTCTTTCTTAGTAGATGCGGTGATGCTTAAGGACTTGGAACTTGGCTGCATACAAGAATTGAGGAAGTAGAGTTAATCAATGATTTTAGAAGGAAATTGAATGAACACTTGACTAAACAAAATTGCAGGGCTACGGGATAGTTACGGTAAATAAGCATAACTGAAAATCTTTACAGAAACCAAGTATAGATTCTATAGGCTGAATCTCTACCGTCTCTGCCAAAAAGAAGTCCATTGCTCGATGACTCATCCCAGCCTAATCTTTTATGTAGAATGTGATGTAAAATGAAAATAGGATATTCATGGAATGATACAAGAGAGATGGTAGATATTTGGCCCATTATGTTAATGATGACTCTTCTGTTGTGTTGTTCAATTAAACCACTTCTTCTGTAGCACTTCAAGTTGCACATTTCAACTTTTTCTCAATTTGCGTGGTTATCTATACATTTTAATCTGCTTCCATTACGTGACAGAGTCTATTCTGTGTCACCAGAACTCACAGTTTAGATTGTGTTTCCATGTCTTCACTCGGATTATTTTGTAATTCACTTTAAATGTGCGACCTATTGGCGACATTCTCTCCTGCCATTGTAAACGATTCTGCTGATTTGCCAACACAGAATCAATGATTTTGAACTACACGACTAGATAAAGGTAGCAGATTTCCTTCGCTAAAGGGGATTAGCAAACCGGATGGGTTTTGGTGACAATTGACATATTTACATGATTTTCACTAGATCAGTTAAAAATTCTAGTTGTTTTAAAATAGAATTTAAATATAAATATCTGCTGTGGTGGGATTCATACTAATGTCCAGAAGGACTATCCTCTACTTCTGCATGAGTAGCACAGTGAAAATACCAGTAGCTAACTAGCACTCTAATCTGTGGCTTTATTTAAAATGCCAAAATGTGTGTCTGCCTTTTAACAGACTTCTAAATTTATCAAGCTACCTTTTTAGATTTGGGTATATATATATCCTTGTATGTATGTGTTACTGCATCAGTGCATCATATCTTTTAAGAATTATAGCATGGCTTGTCAGAAGTGAAAATGAATTCTACCATGTGTACAAGCCAACATTTATTCCCCTACGCATCTCCACAAAAACCATGCACGATTGTCTTCCTTATTATTTTGCTTTTCTTTGCTAGGGTGTCGCGGAGATGACAATCCTCAATTTGTTTTTTCAATGTTACAACACTGTCTGCATTTCAAAAGAACTTCATTGGCTGTAAAGCCGTGATGTGCTTTTGGGCATCGCAGATTGTAAGACAGCTAAAGTAAGACAGCAATTATCCCTGACATCCTTTAAGACCCAACATAACCTAGAAACTAGTGAAGGGTGAATAGTATAATGATTTTTTTATTCATTCCTCACCCATTCTTTACTTATATTTAACTGTGTCTAATTAAAGTGTAGGTCATTTAGAGAATGTTCTCTACATAATTTCAGAGATTAAAGGCTTATTTTAATAGGAGACTTGCCAGCTTATGCCTACAGTCACTAGAGTTTAGAAGAATGAGAGGAGATCTAATTGAGGTATATAAGATGCTAAGTGGGATTGACAATGGGATGTTTATTCATGTGAGGCAATCTGGAATGAAAGATAATCATTTTCGTATAAGAGCTTAGCAGAATTAAAACAGGGATAAGCAAGAATGATTTCTGTTAAAGGGTTGTGAATCTGTGGAATTCCATTGTCCAAAGTGCAGTGAATGCCAGGGCATTGAGTAACTTTAACGAGGGGATAGGCAGATTTTAAATCAGTAATGGGATGAAAGGTCATGGAGAGTGGGCAAGGAAGTTCAGTTGAGGCCGAGACGAGATCAGACATAATGGTATCGAATGGTAGAGCAGACTTGAAGGACTGAACTGTCTACTCCTGCTCCCAGACCTGATGTTCTACTTAAAAGCAAATAAGTAATGACAAATTCGTTGAGACACATTTGGAGCACAGTGGAAAGTCCTGGCCTACACAACCATTGCTCTTAACGTATTCCTGGCAATGTTCATATTTCTTATCTAGAATTACCTTCTTAACACCACACGGGGAACACTGAGCACAATTAAGCTTACATTTTCCAACTACTTTGCAAACTAGTGTTAACTTGACGGTATTCTCATTGAAAATGAAGCATTATATGGTAACCGGCAGCTGAAGACTGCAACACAAGGCCATTAAAAATTGGAACCCAACAAGAGTTGAGAGGAAATATTCACATCCTGGTAATGTCACTGGACTGTTCATCTAAAGAATCAAGAGTTTGGCCTCATAATATAAGAAGATGGTGCAATTCAAATACAATTAATTAATGAACGCATAATTAACAAAAAGTATGGAAATAGAATCTGAGCATAGGAACATGGGAACAGGAGTTAGCCATTCAGCCCCTGAGTCTATTCCATCATTCAATGTGATCACGGCTGATCTGTTACCTAACTCTGTATAACTTCCTTGGGTCATAGGCCTTGACACTGGCGCTTTACAAAAGCTTTTTATTTTCCATCATAGATTTAAAATCAAGAATTGAATTAGTATAGACCGTGATTTGAGGAAATGAGTTCAGATCTACTTCTTGTGTGTAGAAGTGCTTCCTAACATCTCTGTCGAATGATCTACCCTAATTCTTACACAATGCCCAATGGATCCAGAAACTTCAACCAGTGGAAATAGTTTATCTTTATCTATTTTTTCTTTCCCTGTTAATATCCTGTACACCTCAAATAGATTACTCCTTAACCTTCCAAATTCTAGAGAATAAAGGTTTATTTATCTCGTCTGTTTTCATAACTTAAGCCATGAAATGCAAGTATCATCCTTGTAAACCTGTGTTGAACTCCTTCCAGGGCCAAAATGTCTTTTCTATGGTGTGGTATCCTGATCTATTCACAGTACTCTAGGGTTTTGTATAACTGCACAAAACATCTGCATTCCTATAGCCCAGCCCTTTAGATATGAGGCCAATCATCCATTAGTCTTATTAACGATTTTCTGCACCGACTCATGACATTTTTAAAAACTTAGCATCTGAATCGCCAAATCTCGTTGCAAATCCACTGTATTTAACTTTATGCCTCCTAAATAAAACCCTGATTTATCTTGTTTATTTTTTCTGAAATAGGTAAACTCATGCTTGCTTATATTGAAATTCACTTGCCATAGATTTGCCGATTCACCTAACCTATCAATATATTGTTGTAAATGTATGTTGTTGTTGGCATTTTGTGCAATGCTACCCTAATTTTGTGTTAGCAGAAAATTTGGAGGTTTCAATTTTTATCCCATTATCCAAGTTGTTAATGAATATTGTGAATAATTGAGATCCCAACATAACTTCCTGCATAGAAATAGCATTTGTGATCATAAATCCATTAACAGTTCTCATAAAAACCCATCTGGTTCATTTCAGGGAGACGATCAGTCATCCTTACTCAGTCCACCTCATGTATGACTCCAGGCCCACAGTAATGTGGTTGACTCTTAACTGCCCTCTGGGCAATTAAGGATGGACATTAAACTATTTCTCAGCCAAAGACAGCCACATCCTGTGAGCAAGTGTTTCTGAACTATCAGCACCGATCTCAAACTCCAAATCTTGCAACCAACAATATAAATCCAATTTCGATGGTGTGGTCATTCTAATGTAAATCAATGTCACTGGGCCATGCATTAACAAAAATAAACTAATGGCACAGCTCTGAAGCAGAATTTATAGTTTTCTTTTATACATCTTTATCTATTTTCGTGTCTCTCTCCCTACATGATCTTGGTTGAATGCGGCTCCTAGCCATTAATGTTAATTTGATTGAGGACGCTTGGGTCTTATCGCACGTTGAAGTTCCAGACTTCCTTACTTCCCCAACTGCATTATTCCCAGCTCACACTAATAGCAACTAAAAACTCATTTTTGTAATACTTACAGGTAAGGAATGCGAATAGACAGTGCAAGCCACTAAATGTCCATGTTCAGAAATATTCTTAACTTAGAAAGTGAAAAGTTTAAGAAAAAGATGTCTGTGTTCTCCTCTCTAAGTTTGGGACAGGAACAGGCAGAAACTCACAACAAGTACAAAGCAAGACATTAATTGTGAGCAATGTGGTCATTAGAATTAAAATTGAGTGGATATAGCAGGTTAGACAATCCAAGTAGGAATTAATGTAATGATTGAATAGGGCGCGAAATTGTCAACACTGGGAAAGAAAATGAAACTCTTTTCGGGCAACGCTGGACAATGATTCAAAATGTTTTCTACGCCAACTCACGTCCAACTGGAGCAAGTAATTTTAAAAACGACATTTCGAATTGTTCACCCACCTGTGACCATTAATGTGGTTCAAATGCCAAATGTACAATCGTACATATTTGATCACATTGGTACAGAATAAGATTAAAACTACCAATAAGTTAAAAGTGGAGATGCGGGACCTTCAGAGAGAAATGTCTGAACATAAAGGTTACATACTTTTATATTCTGTATTAAATTATGGATCATGTGTTCTACAGTGTCTTCCAATTTTATAGCAACTTGAATATAATTAATAATAAAGTTTCCAAAGATGTTTCAGAGGTCAAGTGGGAGATGACATATTCAGCCGCATGAGTGCACATTAGGACGCATGATCAAAAATCTGCTTAAATAATTGACATTTATGAAGCATTTTCAAGATAATGAAGAGGCAAGTGGCAAACTGAACAGCTGAACTAAGAATTGACGTGTTTAGCGGTTAAGTGTTTGAGGGCATGGCTGTCATTAGTGAAACACTTACATTTTATGAGTACAGGACCGATGGACCACAGAAGATGTAGGGTGTTTGCAGAGCTGTTGGAAATAACGGGATAGGTACAGAAAGACTAAGAGTGCATTAGTGACAAACATGGTAACACTGTATATGCCCCTGAAGTGATTACAGTATCTGAAATGTGTAAGCTCCACCAACAAATTCAAAGTGTCCTCATTAAAGAAATGAACTCAAATGTCAGCTCTGTACTCACCTAAAATGAACAATGTTGTTCCCTTACCAAATTCAAACTTACTATAACTTGTTCACAATGTTACAGGGCTGCATTACAACTACAGGTGTTAGATGAAGAGACCAAATTAACTATTGAAAAGCCTGGTGCACAATTACCTGCTCAATTTATTTTTTTCAATTCAAACATTCGATTGAAAATTCATCTTTAGCAGTTCATCTGTAATCATCCCCCAAGAGGGGTTATGCACATATCTCGTTACCACAAGCGGTGGGTTGAGGCTAATAGTGTTGATACTTTTAAGGAGAAGCTTGATAAAGACATTAGGGAGAAAAAAAAAGGAAGAAAGTGTTCATGTTTTGAGGTGAATAGGAAGTGGCAAGTTGTCCTTGAGGTAATGCTCACCAGCAATAAACAATGATTTAACCATGATATTGGAGTTTGACAAATTTCTTTTCCCGATATGTATAAGGAGTACCAGGAAAAGAATGATAGCAACTCAGGGGCAACATTTTACAGGTTTATACAATGACAAGGGGCATACTTAATATGGATATCCAAGGACTTTTCACCAGGACAGGAAGTCCAAAACTAGAGGACATTGGCTTAACATGAGCGGGGAGAGATTTAAAAGGGTCTTGAGGAGCAAATTTATCACACAGAGGATCATCTGTATATGAAACATTCTGCCGAAGGAAGGAATAGATGTAGATACAGCATAAAATTACATCGAATCGGTACAATGTGGAAGCATTCGTTTATTTGGTCCATTGACTCCAAAGCGACCCTCTGAAGACCATCCCATCAACACTCACCTACACCAGCCCTGTAACCCTGAATTTCCCATGGCGATTCACCCCAGCCTTCCAGCTCCCAGATACCACGGGGTAACTTTGCATGGCCAATCCACCTAACCCGCGCATCGTTGGGCTGTGGGACGAAGCAGGAACACTTAGAAGAAAGCCAGTCAGACCGGGGAGAGCATGGAAACTCCATACAGACAGTTGCCCGTGGGTGGAATCGAATCCAGGTCGTTCGTGTCGTGAGTAAATTGTGTGCAAGTTAATCATTACGATTAAGAAAGAGTGGATATAGGAGGGCAGCCAATCCAAACGAGGACCAATGGTCATGATTGAATAGGTTGTCAAGGGGGGAGAAAAGCATGAAAATCATTTAGGGAAATTCTGAACAATGGCTCAAGCTATCAAGCCTCCGTCTCATTGGAGTAATTAGATCTAAAATTTTATAGAATATTTTGAATTGTTTACCTACCTGCGACCGCTAATTTGGTTCCAGCCCCAAACGTATAATCATAGTTATTTGATCACAGTTTTAGCGTGTCATGCTAAAACTACCGTTGAGTTAAAACTAAAGATGCGGGATCTGAGCAGTTAGCTTACGTACTCTTAGGCTATGGTTTAAAACAGCAATACTGTGCTCTACAGTGCATTGTGTTTATACAGCAACTTGAATTTAATTAAGGGCAAATTTTCTAAAGGTATTTCAAAGGTCAAGAAGCAGAAATCATGCTGAGCCACATGAGTGTACAATCGGATCAGGAATCTGGTTAAATAATTGGGATTTAATAAGTACCTTCAAGCCAATGAAGAGAAAAAGCAGTCAATTGAAGTACAGAACCTCAGTTTAAAAAGAAACTAAAGTGTATAGTGGTTAAGTGTTTGAGGACATGGACGTCTTCCGTTAAACACAACTCTTATGAGTACAAAATTGATGAAGTGCAGAAGATGAAGGGTGTTTGCAGAGCTGATAGAGATGACAAGGACAAGTACTGAAAGAGGACAAACAGGGTGTTAAAAGCAAACTTAGTAGCTCTCTGAACTGAATTGGTACACGACCTGTTAACACTACATATATGTGTGAACCCCTGAGGTGACTACAGCGTCTGACATGTGTAAGCTCACCCAACAATTTCAAAACGTCTTCGTTGATGAAATGAACTCAAACGTCTGCTCTGTACTCACGTAAATGAACAACGTTTTGCTTTACCAAAGGCATACTGATTATATCCTGTTTACAGTATTACAGAGCTGCATTACAACTATAGGTCTAAGATGAACAGAACAAATTAGCCATTATAAAGTGGGATATAAAATCAACTGATTTTAAAAAAAGTAAATGTTCAATTAGAAATTCATCTTACGCGGTTTAGCAGTAATTTTCCCCCAAGAGTGGCTGATGCAACTATCTCATTACCACAAATAATCTGTTGAGGCTAATAGCGTTTACATATTTAAGAAGAAACTGGATAACGACACCAGGGAGAAAAGAATAGGAGAACTTTCGTGGGGTGAAGTGAATAGGAAGTAGAAAGAGGTGCTTAGGATAATTCTCACCAACAATAAACAATCATTTAATCATGATGTTGTGGTTTGGTAAGTTTGGGGTTCCATGAAGGGAATGATAACAAAGTGTAAGATGACATTATAGAGGTTTATAAAATCACAAAAGGCATAGATATGTGAATAGTTAAGGTTTTTAACCAGGTTAGGGGTGTCCAAAACTGGGTAGCATAGGTTTAACATGAGGGAGGAAAGATTTAAAAGAGTCCTGAGGGGCAACATTTCTATACAGAGGGTGGTCTGTGTATGGAAGAGCTGCCAGAGGAAGTAATAGATGCAGATACAGTTACAACAGTTAAAAGACATTTCGAAAGGTACAACGGTAGAAGAGATATAGAGGGATGTGGGCCAAATACAGGCAAATAGGATTTGTCAAGTTTAAGAAACCTGTTCGAGATAGATGAGTTGAGCCGAAGGGCCCGTATCTGTGCTGTAGACTACTCATGTTATAACTTATATGAATGTGAATAAATACCAAGATACAAAAGGACATGTATCAAATTTCAAGAACTCTCCCACCAGTAACACAAGGGTTCAACTGACACTGCACCAACAGTAATAGAGCCTAAAAACAGCTCACCACCATCTTCTCCAGGACAATTTGAGATTGTTATTCATTGAAATCGAGTCATAATACTTTCAGTTCAGAAAGGGTTTGGGATTGTTTAGTCTGGAAATAATTTTTAAGTTTAATAATTACATTTTTCATGTTCAGACTGACAATCATGATGAGCAGAGGTGATTGTCTTTCCTTTACTTCCAATGCACACAGCACAGTCAACTCTATCCCTTCACCAAAACAATACTTGGAGCTCCCAGAGTGCAATTTCTCAATTCACTAAGTAAAACAAAAGGATTATGGTCTCTAACGGGCAGTTCATATTTGGGTGTCAACAGTGAACAAATTGTGAGACTTTCCCGGTCTCTCGGCGAGTTTTCTTTGCACACAATTCATTTGATGGGTGGAATGGTTAGTGCAGTGATTCGCATTGCTGCTTCAAAGCGTCAGACACTCGAGATAGATTCCACCTCATCTGCACATTCTTCCCGTGTGTGCGTAGGTTTCCTCTCCCAGTCTAACGCGTGCAGATAGATGGATGGTCTATGCTAAACAATCTCATAGTGTCCAGGCTGTGCAAGCTAGGTGAATTAACCCGGGGAGATACTGGGTTATGGGACTGTTCTGGATGGGATGCTCTTTGGAGGCCAGTACGGACTCGATGGGCATAATGCCCTGCTTCCACATTGTAGGGCTTCCATGACCCTTGATTCTACCACGCGTCTTCTCTCATTCATATATCAAATGTACTGCGCAGCCAAGAATTTCCATTAGATCCAGACATTTAAAGTGACTCCAGCCCAGCCCATTCTCTTCCCAATGATTTTGAAAACACACGCTCAGAATTAGTTGAACATCCCCGAATTCACCAGTCACAACCAACGTGGCACCATTGGAAAAATAATATTTGCTCCTAGAACACAGTATGGAATACTTATGTAGAAACTTTACGGGGATCTCATAGTATCCCTGCCGTTCATACTCAATGTCTTGCCAATAGGAACCGTCCAGTCTCATTAAAATCTGACTCGGGTGTTTGAATCACTCAAGCCGGCCACGAGCCAATTTAAAACGGTTACACAGAGCAGCAGGGCCAAAATTTAAACTAACACCATTTCCAACATACCGTCTGTCCAATGTAAATGGTATTCTACACATCTGCACCCCCACCCCAACTACAGTTACAGTCCTGGAAACAACTAGAGTAGCTTTAATTATGAAATAACTGTAGACATAGATTTAACCCTGTGACACATATCTCATGGAATAAATACTAACTTGTTCAAAATCAGGAATCATGGAATTCCTACAGTGTGGAAGAGGGCCATTTGGCCGATCGAGTCTACACTGACCTTCCGAAGAGCATCCTAACCAGCTGCCACCTATCCTGGACATTCCTGCACATTATGAACAGTTTAGCATAGACAATCCACCAAATCTGCGTAGTATTTGGACTGTGCTAGGAAACTCACATAGACCTAGGGACAATGTGCAAACTCTACACAGACAGGTTTCCAAGGGTGGAATCGAAGCCAGTTCCCTGGAGTTGTGAGGCAACAGTGCTAACCATTGAGTAACCATGCTGCCCCACTGAATGTTGACCATTCCCTAAAATAGGTAGCCTTTACTCTTTACCAAATACATTACCCACATTGCATAAGGAGGCACACGGATAGTTAAATAGATTCACAGATGTACAGGCAAATGAATATTACCTATTGCTAGACAAACAGACGTAGGGATAGACAGCCGGTCACAGTTGATAGACCAAACTATGGACATTTGTACAGTTATACATCAACAAACTTACCCAAAACAGTCAACTTCGTGCCAGCCCCGAAGTAGTAAATGCTAGCAGAACACAAAGCTAGACCCCTGTCTCAAAACCTTTAAGCTTTTTGTGAGTGCTGCCCTTAATGACAAGGGAGCCCCTGGAACCGCGGGACAGAGCAAAGTGGGAAAAGGAGTGGAGGCCATTCAGTGACTGTAGCACGACTTCTGTGTCTTTTTATTCAAGTAGTCTAGATATAAACACCAACATTCCACTAGTCACCTTGACTATTTTCTGAACGTGTTCATGGTATTTCAAGAGTTGGATAAAATAGTAAATTTGCCTTGTAAATCCGCCTTGTAAATTCATCAGAATCACCCCAGCTCATTCAAAATTCAGACATAAACTTGGACAGATAGGTCGACATAAGAAAAAGAAGCCTTTCACTTCATCTTCTCTGGTCTGCCATTCACTTTTCACACTCAGTCTCTTTCCCAGTAATTTCACAAAACCGCTTTCTTCTTCATATTTTTAGCTATATTCATCCTTTAATTTAGCCATGCTTTCTCATCAATATAATCTCGTGTGTAATGTTACACAGTTCTGTCACTCTGTCACTCTGTGAGCACAGATGGTTCTCCTGAATAGAGGATTTCAATCCTTTCTGCGTCCGTATACATAGGGCCTCTAGGTATGGTGTTCTCAACAAATACAAGCATATTCCAGATGTCTATCTCATCCAAACACCTACTTCATTGATACAGGGTCACGCACGCAGCCTTCTGTCACCTTGAGGGTTAACAGCATTTAATATACAGAGGGAACCTGAGGTCCAAGTTCATGGCTCCCTGAAGAGGAGACAGTTATTACGGATAAAGTAGCAAAGAAGGCATACAACGTGCTTACCTTCATCAATTGGACATTGGGCGTAAAAGTTCGCAAGTCAGGTTGCCGGCGCACAAAATTGAAATTGGCCGTCTTTGGAATATTGTGTGCAGTTGTGGTCACCGCACTACAGGATTGATGTGGACGTTTTGCAAAGGATGTTACCTGGAATAGCTATAAGGAAAGGTTGGACAAACTTGGATTGTTTGCACGAGAGGGACGAACTGATAGAGGAATATACAATAAGAGGCACGGATAGGTTGGATAGTCATTTTTCCAGTGTGCTACGTCAAATACTAGGGAACACAGATTTAAGGTGAGAGGGGGAAAGATTTTTTTTCTCACAGAGGGTTGTAGGTGCCTGGAATAAGCTGCCCAGGGAGGTGGCAGACGCAGAAATGATAGCAACATTTAAGAAACATTTCGACAGACACATGAACAGGCAGTGAAGGGGAGGGTTACGGACCATATGCAGCTAAATGGGATTAGTTTAGAAAGGTAACGCGGTCATCACAGGCATGGTGGGCCATAAAGCCTGTTCCTGTGATGTTTTATGAATGTTTCATCTCTTTTGGTGATTCTAACCTCTTGGTTTGGCATCAACGTTGTTAATGCTTAAGAAAAACTTAGCTGGTGCCTCTAAAACTTCTACAAGCTGTAGGTTAGACATGCATAAAATACAATTGAACGGACATAGCTTTCGGTCTACATTCGCGTCAAGTCTGCTATTCTCACATGTCAATATCTGAGATTCTATTTGCGCCTTCAGTATTGTATGTTCTGTTAATTTTATAGAATGTCCATCACGTTCCAACTCATTCTCTTCTCCTACGGTATAACAGGTGCAACAAGATCTAAATCATTTCCCTCAGCTTCAGCACTTTTTACTCTGTCAATTCCCTCACCAACAACCTTCCCCACATGGATCCACAATTTATAATAACTCTTACAGTATTATTAATTCGTTCACGTACCCATAACGACCAGCTTTGTCCCAGTTCCGAAGTATGCTTCATTGTAACACAGCAGTACCACCCTGTTTCAAAATCCCCGTCACAACCAGTGCTCTTTATTTATTCTATTCAGCTTCCACCTATCCTAAGGACCAGAAAAATTGCTACGACTATGGGGCGTGAGGTGGCCAATCAGTCCTGTAATCTATCAAATTCACTTTCACATCCACGGATCACATTAACAAGTCTACAAATTCTGCCCAGATGCATGCAACTTTACGAGGTTAGATCTTTCCTGCTCTTGTACTTAACAAAGCGTTTACTCTATCACTAACTACATTAATCTGACACTGGGCGACTTATCTTCATGAATGAAAATCATTCTCTTGCAAATCAGATCAAGCGCCCGAGTTTCCTTTGAGCTGTGATTAAGACAGAAAGCGAATAGAGTGATGCGCAAACTGAGAAACCAGTCTGGTTTCTCGTCGCTGCTCAGACAATTTATAACAGACCAACCCCGCAGAATAGATCATGAGAAAGCCCAGAAAAGCATCAAGACAGTTCAAAGCATAACAAAAAACGCAGGGTTTATATTGCCAATTTCCTTACCTAATACTGTCAGTTTGGAGCCCAGCCCAAAATGAACTTCTCTTCCAGCACACCATCAGATCAATTCACATCAACCCCCTTTTGCCAAAGAGTCAAAGCCAATGCATCTTAAAATAACGTGGAGGGCAGGTCAAAGGGTGCCCTTTTTCAGAGAGTAAGCACTTTCCAGAGTGGTTCTCACCGAGGGGGACACGAACAGTTGAATTTCCTCCGGGATAGCAATTCGGATCATAATCATCTCACATTTTGGAATGTTGATCGTTGGCTTATATCCATCCGAGAGATCACTGTTCAATCTAAGTGAGGAATGATCAATTGTTCAAGGTGTTACAACCAAAACCCATTCCCATTTCCAAAACCCAAAGCCAGTGGAAGTTTCAATATCGTTTGTAGACGTTAATGTCTTGTTTCCCACAATAATCCAGGTGCAAATGTTGAAAAATTCGGTTCCATTACTAATGTTCTTCGCCTGATAATGTGAGGGGTTTTAGTATAAGACCTGCATTGGATTGTATCATTGTGAGCTCCCTGTCCCCACGGTGATACACACTCGAACAAAAAAATGGTAAGGTACGTGGCTCTGCCTCTTCGCTGGGTTCAAAGTCTTTTAGCTGCTGCTATCCTTTGAGATCCAGGTGTTAGAATGTAGTTTTGTGGTTCTTGTTGAAATTCATCCTGAGTAGCTCCTTAACATTGAACTCTGTACTCCAGGGTCTGTTCCCTGGGATGCATACCGAGACAAACGCTGACTGCCTTTGGAGGACCATGAACTCAGTGAAAGACACTGTTTGGTTGCTCCAAGCTTGTTGGTCCTCCAGAGCAAGGAGTTGCCCTCAACTGAGTCTTAAAGACTACCCGATTCCAAGGTCCAGGACTACATGCTGCAGAATACACCAAAGATTGATTCAGCTGCTGCCAAGGCTCAGTGGGCAAAGACCACAGTCTGGGGTCTTTCTACCAATGTTAAATGGGACTCCTTTCAGTTATCAGATCCTTCTTGTACCTCAAATATATGTAAATATATTATACAGGTTAGAGATACCTTTGGTTTGTTTGTTGGATAGAGTTTAGAGATGCCTTTGGTTTGTTTGTTGAATAGTGTCTAAATCCAATATTTGTTTGTTTCTCCATATGCTACTGTAGAGAGATGAAATGTCTATGTAAGCATGTAAAGATACTTTTACAAAATTAATATATTTTTAAAAAATAAAATATCAGTTTTGTCTTAGGAGGTGGAGTCATTCGAAGATGCCATTTTACCTAATGATGGTGGAGTAATTCTGAGTCATGATGTGGTCAGTCAAGCACAGGCGCCAGCAATAAAGAAACTGCAGAGGGGGTCATTCCATTCCTCGGGAGCCTGTTGAAACAGGAACAGGAGGAGGTTATTCATCCCCTTATCCAGTCTGTTACATAGGAACAGAATGAGGCCATTCACCCCCTTTTCCAACAGTTATACTTAGACAGGAAGATGACGATACCATTCTTCCCCTCCTCCAGCAGTTTGCACAGAAACAGAAGGAAGGCCATTCTGAGAATTTGGTGCGTGAATAGTTGGTTGTTTATTCGTTTGATATTTTGGATTACTTTGTTTCTGTCTCCTGTCTCTATTGATGGTTTTCACTGATCTTCCTGCTGTTGAACCCGATCTGACCTCCTTCCTCTCTCATGTCGTGTTTGCTCTGTCTTATAAGGAAAACAGTATCAACAACCTCTTCAAACGCAACACACTCGGTACGGAGAGCATTTTATGCACTTGTGACCTCCCAAACTATCATTCAGAAAAATCCTACGTTTGCAAAGTCAAGGGTGCAAATGTTGCTTCGATACTTGGTTGACGCGGGTTTCATCTCACTGTTTGAACCGATCTCCTTTGGAAGCCGTTTGCATTCTTACACACCTGCACTAAAAGTCTGTAGCTTTGGAAGATCTAACGTAAACTTCGACTAAAAACAAAACTAATAAAGGCAGAGTGAGGAATGACACGGAAGTGCCAAGGTATTTGCAAAGAAAGACGATTGCAGAGCCAAGGACGTAAATGTCTTACTCTTTTCCCATTTAAATTCAAGGTTCAAAATATAGATTCAGCGTGGTTCCTAACGGTTAAATAGCAGCGCTAAATGTTGTTAGAAGATCCATTACAAAAGTACAATTATAGCCCAGTCTAGAAATTGGGTTTAACCCCCACATCGAACCTAGATCATTGTTTGTATATCCATTTTAAAGCAGTAGATGACACTGAGGAAGGTACAAATGAAAGTATTTCAAGGGATTTGGAGCATGACTGAGGAAGTCTTAGTGCAACTGCACGGGTTCTGGTGAGACCACATAGAGATATGGAGGCATACAGTTTTGGAAACAGACCCTTCAGTCTAACCAATCTATGCCAAACATAATTCCAAACTAAACTAGCCCAACCTTCCTGCACCCTCCAAACATTTCCTATTCATGCACTTATCCAAATTTCATTTAAACTTTGTAATTGTACCCGAATCTACTGAGAAGCTTTAGTCCCTATATTTCAGGAAAGATATTATTGCATTGGAGGAAGTTCTGAGAAGAATGATCCCTGGTTTGGGGGGATTGTCTTATAAGCAAAGTTTAAACAGATTGGGAATCTATTCACTGGAGTTTAGAATGATGAGAGGTATTCTCATTAAAACATATAGGACTCTTAAGCGGCTTGACAGGGTAAATGCTGAGAGGACCTTTTCCCTCATTGGAGAGTCTAACAACAGAGGCATAGTCACAGAAGAAGGAGCACCAATTTAAAATTGAGATGAAGAGGAATTGCTTCTCTCAGAGGCTAGTGAGTCTTTGAAACTCCTTGCCAGAGGGAAATGTGGGGTGCAGAGTCGTTGTGTATGTTTAAGGCTGAGGCAGATAGATTCTTGATCAGTTGGGGAATCATGTGTTGTGGGAAAAGGACGGGAAAGAAAAAATGAGAAATAATGGATGAACCACGATCCAAGTGAATTGCAGATGAGGTTCGAGGGGCCGAAATGCCTCCTCTGTTCCTAATTGTTGTCATCTTAAAAGGTCTCAGAGCAGAATGCGATGACTTTCAGAGGTGATTTTACAATCTGAAGCTCTATTCGTTAGCAGAGTGAGCATTAACCGTAATGTGAAAGAAGACACTTGAAATTGTGGAATAGTGTGGTTGGGTCCATCTGATATCGTGTGATTCTTAATTAGAGGAGATCAATATAAGACAAAAGTTAATGTGTTCTGAAATGTCCAATGAGAAAGTCTTGAACGCATGTTTTGTCTTCTCGTTTGATAGCCTTTGGATGGTCAGTACTGAGGTAGAGCTGCACTGCCATAGAGTCCATACTGAGGCAGTGCAACACTTTCAGAAGTTCAGTCTGTGGGAGATATGCACTGTTGGAGTGTCAGCACTTTGGGATTGCAGCATAATTGGAAGGTTGATACTGATTGAGTGCAGCAGTGTTGGAGTGTCAGTGCTGTGGGAATGCTATGCTGTACAGTAATAGTACTGCGGGGGGGGGGCAACTGTATGCAGCATCAGCTCTGTGGAAGTGCTGCTCTGTGTACCATCAGCACTTTGAGACTGCTGCTCTGTGCAGTGTCAGTAATATGGGTGATTTACCCTGTGCAGGTTCAGCACAATGAGGAGAATAGGATTTCAAAGGGACAGTACACAGAGAGGGCTACCCTGTCTGAGCTTGAGTGTTGAGGAAGCATGGCAGGGTCTCATTGACACTACCGAGGAAGCTGTGCAATCTGAGTGGGAAGTAAGGGAATGTTCACTCATGTGGATTAAAGAATTCCACAATCACTATTTGAAAATGGTACAACAGATTTATCCTAATATTCTGCAAATGTTATCACTCAAGCAACTTCATCAAAGAGGTTATTATGCTTAATTTTAAATTCCGTTTTGTCATAGATTTCTGTGTATAAATTGGATGCCTTGTTTCAGACATTGTTGTAGTGATTACTCATTAAGTGCATATTCAATTGTCTCAGGGAAAAACATAAGCCTCACTGAGTTACTGAAGTTGGCCGAGGTGATCTAGCAGTGATCAAACTAAACCAATTTAACACTTAAAGAGAATATTGAATTGGAATCAATAAATATTGTTGTGTTGTCTTTTATAGCCCTGATCATAACTCCAGTGAGATATCATTTAGACAGAGAGAAAGAAATCATTGTGACTTTCAGGAGGTTACTGGTCTATGCACACTCTGGTGTTGTACCACGCAATATAATGAATACCAATTATTGCTATATACATGTATGTCTATTTTGAGCAATAGGGGATCAGTCAATGATTGGCAATAGCTGTTTACTTTCGAGGAGTGGTACATTTTTATTTGTTGCTCAGAAATAAAAAGTCTAAAAGACATGGTCAATTCCTTCTACTCAATTTAAGTTGTGTAATTTGAAATAGGTCTAACCTTAGTGATGTATTTCAATGCCAGTTATTGAGGTAACAGACTAAAAAGTACACAGCATGCAGATTCCAGTGATTTATCAAATCATGCAACTTTGATGTGTTACCCGAAATGAATACTCAAACGTTTACCCAGTTATTCATCTCTTGTGTGACAGACAAAAGACAGGGAGTTGAGTCAGACTTTAATTAAAGCAACCCTTTTTTGAATAAACCTTCAGGTGTCAATGCCTCTGGATTTGTTGAATCGATATAAGGAGTCAGAAAGGTCAGGAATATCGTTCTTGTAAACTATGATCCCTCAGTTTTGGATTGTCCCACAAAAGGAAGCATCTTTTCCACATACACCTGGCACATTCCTTTAAAGGTATTATTTGTTTCAATTATATCAGCTCTGACTCTTCTAACTCTGAAGGCCTAGATCATAGCTCCAGAGATTCTAGTTAAAAATCATGGATCCCGCAATCATAATAGAGATGAGGAAATATTTTCCCCATCAGAATGTTGAATGACTTTGAAATTCCCTTCCTCAAAAGGTATTGGATGCAGAATTTTATTTTTTAATGCAGAAAGAGAGATTCTTGAATTACCAAGGGGGTAAAAGATTATTTGGGTCACGCAGGAATGTAAAGTTGAAGTGAAAATCAGGTCAACATGATCTTATTGAATAGTGGGGCAGGGTCAATTGGCTGAGTGGAATGCTCTTGTTCCTTCATTGTACATTCGTATATTCATATATCTATTAATTTTCATCGCTGAAGGTGACATATTTGTCTACATTGGCCAGCAAGTGAGTTGGAACTCCATGAACGGGTAAACTGCCAACTGAAATGTTTGATTCTGCCTAGACTTTCCTCATATGACAATTCACTCATAACAGATATTAGTCGAGTAAATTTTGCTGGACTGTTTCCAACACATTAACCTCCTTCTGTAAATACAGTAACCACAGTACTCTCACTAATGCCCCATAAGATCAAAGTATCACCTCTTCACTTTTACACCACTTGTGTAAATTACATATCAGCTGCAAAGAACCATTATGGATATGAACTTATAAAGAAATGAATTTGTTGAATTTGAACTATGTTCATGCATAAAGCCTGAAGTAGTGCTTTTTTAAAAAAAACTAAATTCTGATGTATATCAGCCTTAATTAGTTTTGTCAAGAAATGTTTCCTCACTTTTGGCAATGTTACAGAAAGTAAGAACACTTCAATAGAGAGAATAACGTCATCATTGTTTGGACAATTTGAAAGACTTGCTGGCAATGACACTTATCTTAGCAGTTGCAAATTATAAGCAGAAATTCAAAATGTTTATGCCAAAAACACCACTTTCGTTTTTAATAATGCTATTTAATTACAAGAAAATGAAACGGGAATCAAATGATCTGTCAGTGTTTTTTTTAAATTGGAGAAACCGAGTGTCTGTCACGAGAATTATTCAATGGTACAGAAAGAGGCATTGAGTCTTGTGTTGCCTTTATGTCAGTTTGAAATTTGCATGAGTAACAGCTGAAAAGAAACTGTTACTTGCATGGACCACACTCTTTTTTTGCGAGATTTCAGGAGAAAGATTTATAGATGTTTCAATGCAGTTAATATCCGGCCATGCAATTTAGAAGTCATTCGGGTATCCACAAAAGAAAATATTGTATTTGACACTTTGGTAAGAGCACATATGAAAGTAACCAAATTCTGTGATCAAAATGGGCTTTGGTGAAATATGGTTTGTCTGAATCATCATCCTGGTGCCAAAGAGAACACATGCAATTCGCTTCAACAGCTATCACAATGGCTCTGGTCTCCATAATTATGAAATGCTTCATGAGGTTAATCACGGCTCACATCAACTCTAGACTCCCAGCCTGCCTCAATCCCTTTCAACTTGCCTATTGATGAAACAATTCCATGGCAGATGCCATTAACCTAGCCCTACACTCATCCCTGGAACATCTAGATAATAGGGATCATACACCAGGGAACCATTTCTCAACTGCACCTCCGCTTACAACACTGTAATCCCAAACAAACTAATCTAAAAACTATAAGACCGAGGTCTCTGTTCCACCATTTGCAACTGGATCCTCAACTTCCCGACCCTTAGACCGCAATAAGTGAAAACAGACAATAGTACTGCCTCCACAACAATCCTCAACACTGGTAACCCGTCAGGTTGCGTACTCAGCCCACTACTGTAAGGGAGATGTTGACAAATTTTACTGGACAGCCGGACTTTGAACAGGATCTTCCATTTCACTTCCCAACTGACTCAGTCAAAGGTCTTTGTCAGGTTAAAGTAGAATGGTTGGTGTTGCTCCTGACATTTCTCTTGGAGTTACCAAACAGGGAAGCTCATGTGCGCAATTCCATGACTTTATAGGAAACCACATTGGATATCAGGAAGGGTTTTCTTTGGGATTGGGAGAAGGTGTGTTGTTAGGATTTGGATTTTCTTCCCAGAGTTGGAAGACTGATCGGTCATACCCACAGTCCACTTTGCCTCTTTTCCTGAAGAGGGTGGTGATGGCAGCATCCCCGAGATCAGCAGGGATTTCCTCCTTTTGATTTGATTTAATTATTGGCACATGTATCTTGTGAAAAAATACAATGATAAGTGTTGCATAACGTCACCATGCTCCAGCGCCATCCTAAAGCACTGAAAGAATAAACTGAAACGTTGAATATAAAGGCAGAAAAATGAAGAAATTAAGAAATTGTCCAAATTTACAGTCCTTTTTATTAAGTGTTCTGCCATGGGCCATGGGCCATGGGCCTAATGGTCAGACACGAGTCTCCTTCACTGCAAAGTCACGACTAAAACCAAAGCCACCACTCTTCAGCCCCATCTCACCTCCATTAATATAATCGGTGTGTGCCTGGTAACTTCAAACTTCCCTTGGAATCCTTTTCGACTGTGCGTGCAGGGGCAACAATATGGGTTGCTCTGAGCTGCAGGCCAGCTGCTGTGAAGCGGTGGTTCCAGGCATCTAGCTATCACTAGAGCATTTTGGTAACAGTGCATCTTCGTTGTCTTCTCTTTTCCGAAAAACAGGCTGTTCTCCCATTCCAGCCAGCTGAGGAGGAATGGAAGAACAGACAGGGTCAAATTTCAATATTTACAACGACTATTTCTATTAATGACACAATTTCTATTAATGATACCAGGAGCCCCACTCACACGAGCTCGACTCGTTGATATTCTCAGACAGAGCTGCAGTTCTCTGGTCACCAAGTCATGGCAGAGAAAAACTGGAGTACACTCCACCTCGACACTTTTGGCTACAATGGCAATTGCCTGAGGAAAACCAGGTGTGCTGCCTTTTTTCCAACATTCCCCACACTTTGAAATCCACCTGCCTTGGCAATACATGATGTTGACCCATTATGGACAGAAACATAGAGAGAAGGTGACCTCAGCCGTTCACTGTTGTGAGCGTTACGCCTGGTTATTTGAAATTTGGTCATTGCCACTTTCATTCTACAAAAACACAGTTCTCTTTTTTTAACAGAGTAAACAAGAACGAAGCTTGTTAATGATCTGACAGATTGAAGTTTGTCTGCAGCACCAAAAGAGGATTAAGACGTGCTCAAATACTTCACCAAGGCTGGAAGGTTACGTGGGAGCAGCAGTTACAGGAGATGCAAGGAAAGAGCACCAAACATTATTCCTTCCATTTTTGGTACAACTCTCAGATACTGCACATCCTATTGCCCTGTAGCCGGATTTAATGATAGTTGTAGATGGGACATCATCGTGAGAACTTCCAACAGACCGCCCTCATTCCCATCTAAGAAACAACTGATGTCTTGTCTATGAACACACTGACAAATGACCCACAAAGTGGTCGCACAGGTTTAACAGATATTATCAACACCCTGCAAGTTCTTGATACAGATTGGAACCATTTGTACATTTTTTTTGAAGGGAAAACAAGTCATCCCATGTCAAAGGATTGCAGACTTGTTTGGAAGTCGCTTCATCGTTCCACTTTGCATCTCAGGATGGAGGCAGAGGAGAAAAAACACATTAGGCAGTCTGTTCCTACCAGTGCTTGACCAAGAGTAGCAGGCAGGCACATTGAAAGGTTCAGGAATACGTGTTGTCGGATGCTTTAAAACCCCAGGCAGCTGCCATCAAGGCACAGTGGGGAAACCCTACTGTCTAAGTTCTTTCTACCAAAGAACAATGGGGATTCCTACAGTTATCGGACTCGCCCGGTGCCTCAAAGGTATATTAATAGTAGCTTGCGTAAGGAAGGAATACCTCTGGGGCTATTGCAACTGTGGGGAAAGTTAAATTGCAATGTTTGGTTTTTTCTGCATATGTAAATACTGTACAGTATCGACTGGGTCTAGTAACTATGTAAGTATAGAAAGTTTTTTTTTAATGAGTAAAGTATAGTTTTGAAGTAAATAAAAGACTGTTCCTGAGAGTGGCACGTTCAGTTATGAACCGCCCCCTTGCCTCAAAATGAATGCAAACAGTTTCCTACACAGTAGAAAATTCCCCTGGTCTGAGAGATGTCAAATTCTAATGTCCAGTCTGTTTTTCTTCTCTCTGCAAAATTGTTATAAGACCTTTTGTAAGTCAAGTTTTCATGAATAACTTATTGGTTTCCAATAAGAAAAGTTCCTCAAAGACGATATTTGTTGTTGCAATGCCGAACAGATACAATATTCTAATGGGGTGAAGAGAGAGATTTTAGATATTTTGCAATGAACTTGTTCACAGATGTTTCTAAACAGAGCTGGAGCAGCTCTGTATTGCACTCAGGCCTCCTGGCTTGAAGGTACGAATCCTACCAAAGCATCACAAGAAGCTTCCTCATTTGCCCCAATTAATTTCTAATCAACCTGAATGGAAATGCTATTACAGACTTCTGGAGAGTTGGGAGTTCAATGATGGTCTCCTGGCTCAGAGGTAGTTACACTAACATTGCTCTTCACGACAGCACCCCGCATTCATCCTAGATGTCTTCCTATCAACCTATTGATAGATATTGTAACAACCTCTCTATCATGTAGGAGTTAAATCCGGGTGTCCTGTCTCAGTCAGGTGTATGATTGCAGAAAAAAACGTGTTTCCATTGCATGCAGCTGACTCTCATTCAAGAAGATGATCAAAGAGCATTGAAGAAGTCTTGTTGACTCTCAGTAAATAAGAGCTACCATGCAGCTTCTCAGGACTGCAGCAATTGTTAATCTTGAGGAGACACGTCAGAATATTTTCCATCAGCAACGCTTGCTGCACTTTGGGAGAGACAGGAGCTGTCAATAAACAACTAGGATAATCAGACGTGAGATTTATTTAATAAAATTCAATTTAATCCATCTGCTCTGACTTTGAGAGATATTAGGAACAGCAGATGCTGGAGAATCTGAGATAACAAGGTGTAGGACTGAATGAACACAACAGGCCAAGCAGCATCAGAGGAGCAAGAAGGCTGACGTGTTGGGCCTAGAAACTTCTTCAGAAAAAATTGTCATCTCAGGTTCGCCAGCATCTGCAGTTCCTACTATCACTGCATCTGAATCCTGTCCATTCTCAATTTCCACTGCTCTGAAGAAAATGATCTCAGTCTATCTGTCCTTTCTTCATAACATTTTTGTTTTTATTCCTCCTATAGTTAAGGTGAGCCTCTCATTCACTTTTTTATCTTCCTCATAAAGCAGCACTTGGGCAATTGAGGTGATTCTTTCAATAAAGTTTCGATTTGTTGCCTGTTCCTCTTGATAACTTCATAATTTTTTTGAGATTTTCCGTGCAGCATGACCAAAACAGGTCCTGCAGTTATACAGAATGGCACCTTGGACAAATTATCCTTGAAGAACATGTGTGTTTATCAAAAGACGTTTCTCGGCCCGAAACATCAGCCTTCCTGCTCCTCTGATGCTGCTTGGCCTGCTGTGTATATCCGGCTCTACACCTTGTTATCTAGGATTCAGATGCGTAAGCTTTTGAGGGGATAGAGAGCATAGACAGGAAAAGAAAATTCCCCTGGATGGAGGGATAAATAACTGGGGACAAACTTTAAGGGGTTGGTCAGGAGTTTTATTGGAGATGAGAAGAAAAGCTTTTTCACACAGGTGGTGGAGTGAGTAAGGAAGTCGCTACTTGTGATAGTGGTAGAACAGAAAGCCCCATCACATTGAAAAAGTATTCAGATCTGCACTTGAGATGCCAGGGCATACAACGGTATGAGGGAAATGCTGGAAAATGACCTCAGAATATTTAGATAACAAGGTGTAGAGCTGGATGAACACAATAGGCCAAGCAGCATCAGAGGAGCAGGAAAGCTGACCTTTCGGGTCTGGATCCTTCTTCAGAAATTTTTCGTTTTGAAGAAGTGTCCGGAGCCGAAAGGTCAGCTTTCCTGCTCCTCTGACGCTGCTTGGCCTGTTGTTTTCATCCAGCTCTACACCTTGTTATCTCAGATCCTCCAGCATCGGCAGTTCCTTCTATCTCAGAATATTTAGATGGCTGTTTTTAACCGGCGTGGGCACCATGTACTGAAGAGTCTTATACTGTACTGTAGAGTTCCGTGATTCTATCTATCGCTCCTGAGAGACTGGGAAATTATTTTGTCCGTTTGGGAGGTTTTGTTGGAAGGCACGGAAGTCTATGTCGATGACGAGCTTGTTGAAACCTGCCAGCAGCTCTTTCCTAATCTCCCGGTTCATGTTATAACAGGCTGTTGGGTTTTTGACCAAGTTCTGAGCCTGACCAAATCATTGTGATTACTAGCAGCGCAGTAGTAGACTGCAGTATCAGTCGGCACCAAGCTCTGTATTTTCAGGCTGCACGACTTCTGACTGGATCGAGTGACTTCAAACCTCCCCTTGAAACCTTCTTCAAGCGTGGGTTCAGATCCGAACATGGAGGTTGCTATGAGCTGCAGCCCTGCTCCTCTGCTCTGGCTGTACCAGTACATCCAGTTTTCACTAGTGTCGTTTTGGTAACATTGCATCTCTGCCATCTTCCCTTCACCAACAGACAAGCGGTTCTCCCATTGGGAAACGAGCGCGCTCCTGCAGCCAGCTGAGGAGAAACGGGAGAACAGATAGGGTCAAATTTCAAACGTTTACTATCACTAAGATGAGTCAATTTCTACGAAGGGAACCAGGACCTGCACTGACAGAGCCTCTCGACTCTTTGACACCCACAGACAGAACTGCAGTTCTCTGCACACTTACTTACGGAGTAGCAAAACTCGGGAAAGCTCTTCATCGCCACGTTTGGCTGCAACGCCGATTGTTTGCGGGGACGCAGGTGTATCCCCGGTTTCCTACATTCCATGTCGCTCAAAATCCATCCGCATTCCTAAGACATGACATGTCCCTATTATAGGGAGAGAGGTAATGACCTCATGCGCTCACTGTTGCGGGCATTGTGACTGGTTATTTGGACACAAGGTATTTCCTCTTTTCATTCCACTGTGAGACAATTCCCTTTCTTTGTTTTTTTCAAGAGAGTAAACAAGAAAGAAACTTGCAAATTATCTGGCTGACAGAAATTCGTCTCCGGCACCAAAAGCAGATTATGACTAGCTCAAACAATTCACCAAGGCTGGAAGGTTACCTGGGAGCAGCAGTAACAGGAAATGCAGAGAAAGAGCACCGAACATTTTTGCTACCGACGAGGTACAGCTCTCACACACTGCAAAACCTCTCGCCCTGTCGCCGGATTTAATGCTCAGCTGTAGACGTGACCTCATCGCGAGAGAGTCCAATAGAGCTGCCGCGTTCCCACTTGAGGAAATTTAGCTGTCCTGCCTGTGAAAACGCCAGTAACTGAACCACAAGGTCGTCAAGCAAGTGCGACGCTATTGCCAAACCCTGCAGGTTCATATTGATTCACATGTCTGGTCTTATTTAGCAGAATGCACATCATCTCATGTAAAAGAACAGAGTAATTATTTAGAAATCGCATCATTGTTCTATTTTGCATTTCAGAAAGGACACGGAAAAGAAAGTCAAAGTGGACTGACTGTTCTGTACGGGTCTTTCAGTTCTCAATCTCACCCTGTTGCCTCAAAATGAACATAAACAATTTCCTGCAAGGGCCTAAATGTCTCAGAACTGCAGGGACGATCTGAGAGATGTCAAAATCCAATGTGCTGTTTGTTAGTTTTTCTCTCTTCAAAAATTGCATAGAACTCTTTGAGAGCGTTTTGTATGCACATAACGTTTATGAATAACATACACTTTTGCAACATAAAATCTTTTCCATTTATGTGAAAGTTTGTTTTTGCAATATCACAGGTTCCTCCCTATGACTGATAAGGTAGATTTTCAGCTGGATACAGTGTTTTGATAGGGTGAAAATGGAGATATTAGATATGTTTCAATGCACCTCTTCAGAGGTGGTATTAAAGAGCTGTAGAGCAAGTGTATAACGACCTCACAAGAGCCTTCCTCATTCATTCCATATAAACAGCCTGCTCAAAGATTCTATGGCACACCTCTGAGTAATATGGGAGTTTAATGCTGTTCTCCTTGCTCAGAAGTTGGGATACTGCTGTTGTTCCACAAGAGTCCGGAATGTAATGACAGAGAAAAATGTCATTGCATTGTCCACAGCTACCTCTGATTCAAGACAATTAACATTTAACATTGATGAATTTTTGTTTTCTCTGTTCATTCACACAGACACTAAGAGTTGCCATGCAGCTTCTCAGGGTTGAAATGAGAAAATTAACCATCTTGACAAGACAGGTCGAAATATATGCGATTAGCAAGCAAGAGATAGCGCCACAGCCTCGAGTATTCATTAATAAGATTTAGTTTGCTCAATCTGCTGTTACTTTGAAACTTTTTTTGACAAATACAATTCTTCTACGCTAACGTGACTAAGATGTCATTCTGTATAACTGCAGGAGCTACTTTGGCTATGCTACACAGACAGTTTCAAAAAGAGTTACAAAGTTTCCAGAGGCAGCACCCAGCAAATCAATGCTCGAATGGAAGATTTGCACCTCAATTGCCCAAGTGCTGTTTCAGGAAGAAGATAAGAAAATGATTGGGAGGCTAACCGTTAATACAGGTGGAATAAAGGGAAGGATGGTATGAAGAAAAGAACTTGGCACAAAGTTCGTTTTACTCAGAGGTCAGGAAATTGAGAATGGGCTGGATTCAGATGTACAAGTTTATGAGGAGGATAGACATAGTAGACGGGAAATGACATTTCCGCTGGATAGAGTGATCAACCACTTCAGCCAAAACTTTAAGGGAAAGGGCATAAGGTTTAGTAGAGATGAGAAGAAAAGCTCTATCTTACCGAGGGTGGAGTAGCTAATTACTTCCTGTAATTTTGGTAGAACAGAAAGCCCCATCACTTTGAAGAACTATTTAGATCTGCACTTCAACTGCCAGGCCATACACTGGTAAGGGAAAAAGTGCTGGAAAATGGGCTCAGACTATTTAGATGGTTGTTTTTGACCGGCGTGGATACTATATGCTGAAGAGTCTTCTTTTGTACTGTAGAGTTCTGTGACTCTATCTATCGCTCCTGGAAGACGAGGAAATTATTTTTTTCCGCTCGGGAGGTTGTGTTGGACGGCAGGGAAGTCTACATCAATGACGAGCTTGTTGAAACCTGCCAGCAGCTCTTTCCCAATCTCTTGGCTAATGATATAACAAGCGAGTAGGTTTATGACCAAGTTCTGAGCCTGTTCGAATCGCTATGATCTCTAGCAGCACATTAACAGACTGCAGTATGAGTCGGCACCAAGCTCTGTATTTTCAGGCTGCACAACTTCTGGCTAGGCCTAGTGACTTCAAACTTGTCCTTGAAACCCTCTTCAGGCCAGGGTTTGGAGCCAAAAATGAAGGTTACTATGAGCTGCAGCCCTGCTCCTCAGTGCTTGGCGGTATCAGAGCAGTGCACCTCCGCTGTCTTCCCAACTCCAGCAGACAAGTGGTTCTCCCACTGGGAGACGACTGTGCCCCTGCAGCCAGCTGAGGAGAAACGGGAGAAAGTACAGGAACAAATTTCTTCAGAGATAAAAGGTACTGCAGATGCTGGAGAATCCGAGATAACAAGCATGGGGCTGGATGAACACAGCAGGTCAAGCAGCATCATGGGAGCAGGAAAACTTGTCGTTTCGGGCTTAAACCCTTCATCAGAAATGGGGGAGGAGAAGAGGGTTCTGAAATAAATAGGGAGAGAGGGGGAGGCGGATAGAGGATGGATAGAGGAGAGGATAGGTGGAGAGGAGGCAGACAAGTCGAAGAGGCGGGGATGGAGCCAGTAAAGGTGAGTGTAGGTAGGGGGGTAGGGAGGAGATAGGTCAGTCCAGGGAGGATGGACAGGTCAAGGGGGCGGGATGATGCTACACTCACCTTTACTGGCTCCATCCCCGCCTCTTCGACTTGTCTGCCTCCTCTCCACCTATCCTCTCCTCTATCCATCCTCTATCCGCCTCCCCCTCTCTCCCTATTTATTTCAGAACCCTCTTCCCCTCCCCCATTTCTGATGAAGGGTTTAAGCCCAAAACGTCAAGTTTTCCTGCTCCTATGATGCTGCTTGACCTGCTGTGTTCATCCAGCCCCATGCTTGTTATCACAGGATCAAATTTCAACTGATTACAATCACTACTGAGAGGCAATTGCTTCCAAGGAAACAGGGCGTCATGCAAGTTTAACGCCATCGATGTACCGTGCAGGTTTATTAGATTGGAACGATTGACTTGTGTCTGGTTTTATGTGAGGGAGAACAAATTACATCATGTAAAAGTACTGAATAATTGCTTAGAAGGATTAGCATTGCTCCATTTTATGTCTCAGACTGGAGACAGAGAAGAATTTCAAACCGGCTGTCTATTCCGAACAGTGTCATTCAGTTCTCAAATCCATCCTGTTGCCTCAAAGTGAATGTAAACAGTTTCCTGCACGGGCGGAAATACCTCTGTTTTCAGAACTGCAGGGGCGAACTGAGAGATGTCAAATTGCAATGTTTTGTCTGGCACGTTTTCTCTCTACAAAAAATGTATGGAAGTATTTCAGAACGTTTTGTATGCAGGTAACTTTTATGAATAAGAAATATTTTGCAATACAAAAAGAAAATTTCTCTTTCATTCAACAGTTGTTGTTGCAAAACCACAGAGTCCTCCCTATTACTTAGAAGGCAGATTTTCAACTCGATACAGTATTTTGATTGGGCTGAAAAACGAGATATTAGATAATTTTCAATGCACTTGTTCAGAGATACAGTTACACACCTCTGAGTAATGTGGGACATGAACACAGCTCTCCTCGCTCAAATGTTGGAATATTGCTGCTGCTGCGGAAGAGACTGGCGTGCGATGCCGGAGAAAAAAAATTATGTTTCCATTGTCCGCAGCTGACTCTGATTCAAAGCAATTAACATTTAATATTGATGAGCTTTTGTTTTTCCTGTTCATTCACACAGACACTAAGAGATATCACGCAGCTTTTCAGGGAACAAATAAGAAAACTGTTCATCTTGAGTTGAGAAGACATTTAGGAATATACTTAACCAGCAAGCAGTTGACCCGTTGGGGGGTATGAAGGAGTGAGATCAAAGGGATAGCATAATCAGACTCAAGATTTCATTAATGAGATTTAGTTTGCTCAATCTTGCATTATTTCAAAACTATTTTTGACAAAAGCACAGGTTCTTCCAGGCTAACGTGTCTAAGATGCCATTCTGTATGAATGCAGCATCTATTTTGGCCTTGCTACGCGGACAATTTCAAAACATTTGCGAAGTTTTCAGGAGCAGTAGCCATCAACTCGAAGTTCATTTGGAAGAATCACCTCAAATGTCCAAGTGTAACTTTAGGAAGAAGATAAGAAAGTGAATGGGAGGTTTTTCTTCATTACAGGATGAATAAAAAGAAGGATCTTATTATGTAGGGAGATTAGAAAGACCAGAGTTATTTTCCTCGGAGCAGAGAAGCTGAGGGGGGACGCAAGTGAGATGTATGAAAGTATGAGGAACGTAGACAGGGTAAATGGAAGAGACTTTTACACTTGGTGGATGGTTTAATGACAAGGATGCATAGATTTACGGAAAAGTTTCCCTTCTCAAGTACCTGCCAGACAATGAAGTTTTGATCTCTTTCACCCTTTGGGTGAAAACTTTTTTTTTACTCAAATCCTCACAAATCCGCCTGCCTTCCACTTCTTTGACAAACGGCGAGGGGTCAGTTGGGCGTTTGAGAAATGCCATTACTTCTGCACACGAATTATACGCCAAGCATAGGATGCATGCAGTGCGCAGGAGAGCTGGACAAGTACGGGAAGCTGAAAGGAAGTTTCAAGTACCAATGTCATGTTCTCAATCAATGGTGTGTGAGGAGTGGGTATTTAATTAAGGTAAGAGTCAGTAGTTTTCGGGGGTTGTAATGAAGATGTATTTCAACCAGAGAGTGGTGGGAATCTGTAATCAAGTTTGTGTAAGAGTGCTACTGGCAGAAACAATTATCACATTGAGGAAGTGTATGTGTACTTGAGATGACAAGACAAACAACGGTTTGGGATATTATAGGTTGATGTTTCCGAAAAGCGCCGACTCGATGGACTGAAAGGCCTTCATCTGTCCTATAGATCTCCGTGATTCTATGCATGTAAGAAGCTGGGAAATTATGTTGTCCACTCATCAGGTTGCGTTGGATGGCATAAAAGTCTATTCCAATGACCAACTTGTCGAAACCTGCCAGCAGCGTTTTCCTAGTCACTCAGCTTATGGTATGACAGGCTGGTAAATTTTTGACCCAGCTCTGAGCCCGAGATCATTAGCACCTCAGTAATAAACTGCCGTTTCAGTTGACTCCAAGCTCAGTATTTCCTGGCTGCACCATTTCCGTCTGGTCCTGGTGACTTCAAACCTCTCCTTGAATCCATCTTCAGATGTGGGATTAGAGCTGGTAACAGAATCTACTATGAGCTGCACACTGTCTCATTTGAAGTGGCGGTACCAGTACTTGTAGCTCTCGTCCGTGAATTTGTAACCGCATTTCCACCATCTTCCTGTTTTGTACAGGCACCCGCTCCAGCTATTGGGAGATGAGGATGCTTCTACAATTCGCTTTGAGAAAAAGATAGAAAGACAGAGGAAACGGTTGAGACGAAATAGCAACCGACACAATATAGATTGAGAGAAACAAAACACCTTGCGCCAAATCTCGCAAACTCAGTCGCCCAGCCTTCGAAAATAACCAGATCCCTGAACTCAACTTCAGTTGCTGTTCTCTCGATGTTCTTTTTCTTTGTAAAGTCTTGACCAGTTAACCGCTGCAATGAGATTGATGCCATCCTCAATCACCCCGTAACACCCTCCAGGAGGGTCAAATGTGTTTGCAGTCCATTCACTGCATTGACGGGTTTAAAACACATTTTTTAGGTTTGCAAAGTAGGAAGTGGACAAATGACCATTACTAGGATCTATGATAAGTATGGGTTCACAGAGAGGCAACGGGATCAATCTTGCCTTGGTCATGTCTCAGGATGAGAATTCCAAGTTGACTCCTCTTCCCCACTTCCCATTCTGCCTCCAACCAAAAGCAGAACTTGCTGGAGAATTTACCAAATGTTGACCCAGTCTGTTCATCTTAATGTCTTGAAAGCTCTCTCTTTTACTGTGAACGCTTGGAGGAAAGATCACCGATGAAGCAGATGAAGGTGGTTGGGCCTAGGGCACTAGCCTGAGGCACTTCTGCCGAGCTGAGATATCCGATCTTTAAACATCTTCCTCCGAATTCAGAATGAATCAAACCTGCAGTGACTTGTATATCTATATTACATAATTCCACTTCTGTCAGAGTCGTTCGATGCCACAATAGGTCGACTGTAATCTTGATGCCAAGGGCTGCTGCTCATTTTTTACACTCTTGTGTTCAGATTTGTTTTTACTCTCATGTGCTTAGATGTTTAGTCCAAGTTTGGAACAAGGCTGCAATGAGGTCAGGCGTTGAGTGTGCTTTACAAATGTTAACTGAGTGTTCATTAACAGGCTATTGTTTGAAAGTGTCATTTGGTAGTACTCTCGTAGATTCGTTGAGTTATGCAGCACCGAAGCAGACCCTTCAGTCCAACATCTCATTACCAAATAAATATTCTAAATTGATCTCGTCCCATTTTCCAGCATTTGGCCCATTTCCCTCTAAACCCTTCCTATTCATGAACCTACCATGATGCCTCTTAAATTTGTAATTAAACCCACCTCCACCATTTCCTTTAGCAGTTTGCTTCATGTACGCACCACCTTCTGCATGTCAAAACTTCACCCAGGTCGCTTTTAAATATTTTCCCTGCCACCTTAAAACTATGCGCTCTAGTTTTAGACTCCCCGAAGCTGGGGAGAAAAAAAGAATCCCTTGGTTATTCACCCTATCTATGTCAATTACACCCTCATTCCATTTGGGGAAGCCTGAGAGTGGATGGATGGGATGATAAATAGCCCGAATGGAATGGAACACTCCTGCAATTCCTGGACCTGACATAATTGGGCAATCTTCCAGGTTGTAGTCTGGGTGCCGGGATTGTGGCTGTGAGAAAGAGCTTGCTCTATCATCAATGCTGGAACGTTAATTCTCATCCCCAGAAGCTGTAAAGTGCCAAGGCCCACAGCCTGCACAATATCATAGCATCCATCCATTTCCTGATGTCACATGGTGTGAATTGAATTGACTGCAGAAAGACGTCTGCGATGTACAAAACCTCAGAGACGACAGAGATGGATTGTCCAATCGCCAGTGGCTGTCGGTGCTTCCAAATGCTTCTCTTATACAATGAGGTACTGTATACCTCCACTATTGCAGATGAGATTGTTTATTCCAATTGTTATTTAATCATACACCACTATCCACAAAACGACGTGTAGGAGAATTGCTGAGCTTTGATGTGATCTCTTGGTTGTGGGAGCGATAAGTTCTGTCCATTCGAGGCTGTTTTATACATGAGTGGCCCTTTGTTGTGATTTTAACTGGTTACCACCTCATTTTCGGTAGGTAACACAGTGCGGAGCTAGAGAAACTCAGCGGGGGCAGGCAGCATCAGAGGAGTAGGAAAGTTGACGTTTCGGGTAGGGACACTTATCTCTGACCCCAGCATCGGCAGTTCTTACTATCTCTGATTTTCGGTAGGTACCGTGTTGGTCCTGACTTGCTCTCCTGCAATCTTCTTTGAACAAGTACTGATCCCATGGCTTGATTGCAATGTTAGACAAGGTGACATGCTGGGCCGTGAAGTATAGATCATGGTTGAGTAAAATTCTAATGATTCTGAAGGCCTAAAGTGCAGTTTTGGACCAACCACATAAGTACAGTGATGACAAAAGCAGGACAATAGCTGGAAATCCTGCAGTGAGTAACTTGCCTCCTTACTTCCCAAAGTCTGCATACGGTCTGTGAGGTGCAATCAAGAGTTTGGAACAGTTTTGACCTGCCTGAGTGAGAACAGCTTCAAAAGGGTCAACAATATCAATACCATCCTGACTATTCGATTCACTTCCAAATCCCGAAATTGAACATTCACCTTTAACAATGTACTGTATCTGTAAAACATCAGAACCAAATCAAACCAAAATCAAATTATCCCCAGAACCCAAATTGAGCACAAATGCTAACCATTTTCTAGTTACTATCACTTTTGAAGAAGCGTCACTGGACCCGAATTTTAACTGTGTTGTTTTTCTCTACAGATGCTTTTACAATTGCTGAGTTCCTCCAGCAATTTCTATTTTTGTTTCAGATTTCCGCATTCACAGATTTTTTTTTCACCAATACTGTTGATGCTTTGAGAGGAAAGTGGATAGAACATGGGGTGGAAGGTGTCTTATGTCCTCCTTACAATTTTAATTTAGCCCTTTTCCTCTCCTTCATATATCTGGCACACCTCCCTACGCCCCCGCCCTCCGCTAATCTACCTGGTTAGAGATAGTACTCGAGACTAGGTATGATATGACCTCGGGGCTTCTGGACCAGACGTAGGGCCACTTCCATGGAACCACAAGAGGTCTTCACCTTGGCTTTAGTGCAATGTCGTTGATGTGCTTTAATTGAACAACTGGAAACACTACATATTTGATAGTGGTGGTAAATGGATGAAATTTTTCACGGGGGTTTGATAGCGGCAAAGCCTTTCAGTCATGTTTGACAGTAATTCTGTTTAAGGACATTTTTTGCAATCACTTTCTCAGGGTAATGCGCATTCATTAATAGTCAACTGGTTAAAATATCGTTGGTTGTGGAGAAAATACGCTGGAAAGTGCAACACGTCTCTGTTTAGAAAGCCGGCCAAGCAGCATCATAGGAGCAGGAAAGCTTGACGTTTCGGGCCTAGGCCCTTCATCAGAAC
>JAHRHZ010000150.1:722735-786397 GCA_024137785.1 Ginglymostoma cirratum | reverse complement strand
CTATTTATTTCAGAACCCTGTTCCCCTCCCCCATTTCTGATGAAGGGCCTAAGCCCGAAACGTCAAGCTTTCCTGCTCCTATGATGCTGCTTGGCCTGCTGTGTTCATCCAGCTCCACACCTTGTTATCTCAGATTCTCCAGCATCTGCAGTACTTTTTATCTCTGATACAATTTTAACCATTTTCTAATGAAGGGCCTAGGCCCTAAACGTCAAGCTTTCCTGCTCCTATGATGCTGCTTGGCCTGCTGTGTTCATCCAGCTCCACATCTTGTTATCTCAGATTCTCCAGCATCTGCAGTACCTTTTATCTCTGTTTAGAAAGCCATTGAGAATGAAGTGAAATCAGAGGCTGGAACCATTGTACACAAATGAAGGATAGAGCAAAGCCCTCTTTAATAATATCAGATGCTATCTCCTCGGCCAGAAGGCGAAAAGAGAGAGGAGCAGAATTACACCATTCAGCTCATAAAGTCTATTCCACTTCTTTCATGGCTCATACGTTTCTCAACCACATTCTCCTCTCTTACCCCTGTAAACTTTTATCTTCTGACAGATCGGGGAATCTATCAGTTTCTGTCCCGAATGCACTCAGTGACGCACGCTCAGCATGACAGCTCAATAGTTAGCATTACTACCTTCCAGAACCAGAGACCTGAGTTCGATCCCAGCTGCAGGTGACTGTGTATGTGGAGTTTGCATAATCCCTCCGACATGAGTGAGTTTCCTCCAACCAAACAGACCAAGGTGGACAAAGACGAAACAAGAATAAAAGTTAACCTCAGCACAACAGTCATGGTAGATGCAGGAAAAAGGGTTATAGAACGTGATTGCTGGAGAACAGCCCTTTGGAGGGCTCTGATGCCTTCAGTTCTCAGACACTGGGTGTATATTATGTATGCGGCCTGCATATCAAAGACAGACATAAATGTGTCTGGATCGGTTAGCATGATAATTAGGTTAGAAGAAGGGGTGTGGCTTTGGAATCTTTTAGAAACTTATAAAATTAAGGCATGATTGGACAGGGCAAAAACAGGAAGAGTGTATGTGACCCATGTACCACTACGAGGTAGGCCATTTTGGACTGAGATGGGGAGAAATGTCTTCACACAGAGAGTGGTGCAACTGTGGAATTCTCTGTCACAGAAAGTGGTTGAGGCCACAACATTGAACGTTTTTCTCTGTTGGATCACACCCTGACAGGGCTTTAAGAGGTTGACCCTGTCAAACAGAGTAAATGTTTCGAGTCCAGTCTGAATCTTCTTCAGAACTCTTCTTCTTAAGATAGTCACTTGACTCGAAATATTAACACTGCTTCTCTCTCCACAGTTGCTGCTATTGAGTTTCTTCAGCTATTTCCGAGTTAGTTTCAGTTCATTTTTTTGGCCTTAGAAGTGGCTATTTGTGCATGGTGGTCCTGCACACTATTTTATCATTAATTCCATCTCCCATGCAAAAGCAAGCACAATAAAGCATGATGCCAGAATATAAGTGGTACTTTCAACATTCAAACTAGTTCTGTTTGGAAATGACGCAATAGCAGAATAAAAATGCAATAAGCTTCGCTCTTCCTTATCAAATACAAAAAGGAGGATTCAGTTCTCTTTTTGGATGCACAATGGCCTCGCAAGGTGCTATAGATGACAGAAAATCGAGGCTCTCATCATTACGGGAAGTGTTGACGTGGGGCTCGTGGGGAGATATGTGGAGAGGCAGAAGAATATGCAACTTTCTTCCTATCATTACGTCAGGATCAATACTTGGGAGGGATGTGAAAAGTGAAGCTATCATCTTAGTCAAAAACAGAAGGAGCAATGTAGGAAATGTTGAGCTGCATCATTCCCTAGACTAAGTTAACAGAAGGCCTGAGAGAAAAGTCAAAACCAATTTCCAATCTATATGCTGACAGTCCAACCGTTCACTAGGTTTTTTCAACCACCCTGCAATTGTTTGTATCACTGTGATCACTGGCAGCGCAGAAATAAACCGCAGTATCAGCTGCCTCGAGCTTCGGGATTTTCAGGCTGCACGAATTAGTATTGCTCCTGGTGCCTTTGAATCTTGCCTTGAAATCATCTTCGAACGTGGGCTCTGCGGTACCAGTCGAAGTTGCTACAAGCTGCAGGGCTGCTCCACTGAGCTGCCGGTACCAGTACATGTAGGTATAGCTAGTGTCGTTTTGGTAACAGTGCATCTCCACCATCTTTCCCTTTTGTAGAGACAAACGCTCCGGCCATTGGGATATGAGGGCACTTCTACAAGTCACTAAAGGAAGAAGATGGAGAGAAAAGGAATTCGTTTGAGGATGAATTATGAATTGTTTGCCGAAACCCAGATATGTCCTCTGGTTTCTATCATAACAGGCTCTTCTAAATACGCCCGCCTCACAAAGACACATCATTTCCCCATTTTACAGAGATACAGTGAACGCTGTTGATCACTGGTGTGGGCATTGTGCCCGGTTATTTGGATGTTCAGCACTGCCAATTCCAATTGATGGACAACGAATAGCGGCTCATGAAATGCAGATCAGAAACAAAAGGAAGATATTTACAGAAGCAGGGAATAATGCAGCTTCAAAAGGTGCATTGGCCCAGTTAATTTACCTCTCTGAACATCGTTCAAGCAATTTCCAGTTCCAATGTATTCCGCACTATCACCCGCAAATAATACCACCTTCGACGTTTATGTATCTCCCCGACATGAAGTACAATTGTAGCTGCTTCTCTGGCCATACAGAACTTTCTGCAGCAAGACAGCTCTTGTTTTTTGACAGTAGACAAGAACAAAACCTACAAATGATCTGGCTGACCGAAAATCCACTACAGCACCAAAAGCGAATTAAGACTGTCTCAAATATTTCACCTAGGCTGGAAAGTTACCTGGGAGCAGCAATAACAGGAGATGTAGAGAAAGTGCACCAAACATTTTCCCTCCCAACGTGGGACAACTCTCACAAAAATGCAAATCCTCTCGCTCTGCCGTAGGATTCAGTGTTCGTCTGTGAATGTGACATCATTGCCAGAGCTTCCAGAAGACCTCCTCTGTTTCTATATAAGGAAAGGCAGTGTCTGTCTTTGACTACGCCGGTAACCGGAAGATATAAGCCACCCACTGGAGGTTCATAGAGATTGGAATGATTTGCATGAGTCTGTTTTCTTGGGGGGTGGGAGGAAAGCAATTCACTTCCTGTCAAAGGACGGAACAATCGATTAGATGTCACATCACTGCTCCATTTTGTATCTCAGGACAGACACAGGGAAGAAAGTTTAACTGGGCAGAGTACTGGGTCTGGACAACCAACAACTCGGTGAAAGACATTCTCTGGTTTTCCCAGAACTTGTTGGTCTTCCAGAACAAGGAGTTGACCTCGAAAGAATGTTGCAGATTGGCACATTCCAAGGTCAAGAACGATATGCTGGGGGACATACTCATGCCTGGCGCAGCTGCCGCCAAGGCGCAGTGGGAAAAGACAACTGCCTGAAATCTTCCTGCTGAAGTTAAATGGGGGTCTGTTCAGTTATTGAACTGTCCTGGTGCCTCAAATGTATGTAAATATAGTCTGGTTCAAGTAAGGCTTGCCTTTCGTTTGTTTGTTAGATCGAGTCAAAATCCAATGTCTTTTTTTTAGTTTTCTTCATATGCTACCGTACAGAACTAAGCCATGTTTATATATATGGGAAGAATTTATTAATGAATAACATATATTTTTGAAATTTAAAAAAAGACTTCTCCTCCCAGCGTCCGTTCAGTTCTCAAACCACCCCAGTTGCCTCAGAATAAATGCAAATAGCTTCCTGCACGGGCTGAAAACGCGTCAATTTTCACAACTGCAAGGGCAATCTGAGAGATACTTTTGGACAGTTGTTTTTTGCAATACCACAGGGTCCTCCCTATGCCAAAATTTCAACTGGATATTGGAATTTGATGGGGTGAAAAATTAGATATTGTATAATTTTCAATGTACCCGTTCAGAAATGTTATTATTATCTCTGGAGCAGATATGTATTCAACTCGGGCTTCCTGGCTCAGAGGTAGGGAGACTACTTCTTCTCCACAAGAGATCAGGGTGTGACTACGGAGAAAAACAAAGTGTTACCATCGTACACAGCCGACTCTAATTTAACGTGATAATCAAAGAGCATTGACAAAGGTTTTTTTTAATCTCTTGATTGACTCAGTTACTGAGTGCTGCCATGCAGCTCCCCAGAGCTGGAACAAGGCGATTGAAATCCGGAGAAGACATTTCGGAACATACTTTGTCAGCAAGCAATTGTCGCCCTTTGGGGAGAATGGAATAGTGAAATTAAAGATACACGATATACAAGCGGTTTAGTTCATAAAAGTTAATTTGTTTCATCTGGTTTTACTTAGAAGCTTATATGTTCTCCCGTGCTAACATGTCTAAGTTGCTATTCTGTATGAATGCAGGAGCTATTTTGACAGTCGCATGAACAATTTCAAAACAATTAAAAAGTTATCAGGATCAGTAACCTGCAACTCGATGCTCGATTGCAAAAATCACCTAAATTGCCCAAGTGCTGTTTCAGGAAGAAGGTAAGAAAATGAATGGCTAGTTATCATTTATTACAGGAGGAATAAAAAGAAGGATGGTATGAAGAAAGCATGGACATGCTGAGATCGTTTTCCTCACAGCAGTGGAGATTGAGAATGGACATGATCGAGATGGATAAAATTATGAGGGGCATAGACAGGACAGACAAGAAGGAATATTTTCTCTTGATGGAGGAGTCAATGTCTAGGGAAGTAGCTTTAAGTTAAGGCACAGGAGGTTCGGAGGAGAAGTGAAGAAAATAATTTTCACACAGATCGGGGAGGTAGTCAGAAACTCACAGACTGTACGTGTGGTAGAGGCAGAAACCACCATTACATTGACGAAATAATTAGATGTGCACTTGAGATGCCATGGCATACAATGGTTTGGAAAATGTGCTGGAGAATGGACTCTGAATACTTAGGTGATTGTTTTTAACCAGCTCAGACGCAATGGACTGAGGAACATTTTTCTATCCCATAGACCTCAATCATTTTATTTATTGCTTCGGACGCACTGGGAAATAATTTTGTTCACTCAGGGTGTTAGGTCGTACGGGAGGGAAGTTTACATGAATGACCAATCTGTTGAAATCTGCCAGCAGAGGTTTCCCCATTGCGTAACTCATGGAATAACAGGTTGGTAAGTTTTCAAACCAGTTCTGAGCCTGTTAGAATCGCTGTGATCATTAGCAGCGCAGTAGTAAATTGCAGTATCATTCGGCACCAAGTTCAGTATTTTTAGGCTGCACAACTTTTGACTGCGTCGAATGACTTCAGTCCGCTCCTTGAAACTGTCTTCTGGCGTGCTACCAGAGCCGAAAATGGAGGTGGTAAGGAGCTGAAGACCTGCTCCTCCAACCTGGCGGTACCAATACATGTAGCTATTGCTAGTGTCGTTTTGGTAACAGTGCACCTCCGCCGTCTTCCCTTCTCCAACAGACAAGTGGTTGTCCCACTGGGAGACGAGAGTACTCCTGCAGCCAGCTGAGGAGAAAAGGGAGAACAGACACGGTCAGGTTTGAGCCACAATTCACTACGGAGAAGCAATCTCCACCGATGACACCAGGAACTCCCATCACACCCATCCCACCTACCCACAGACGCTCGACTCGTTGACATTCTCAGATAAAGCAGCAGACCTCTGGGCACCCAGTCACTCTGGAGCAAAACTGGGGCACACGCCGCATCGCCACGATTGACTGCAATGCCGATTGCTTGCGGAGACCCAGGTGCATTGTGTGGTTTCCTACATTCCACACCTTTCGAAATCTGCCCGGTTCAAAAAGACAACGCATTTCTCCATTATGGAGTCAGAGAGAGAGAGAGAGACCCTAACTGCTCACTGATGTGGGCATTGAGCCCGATTTTCTTTGGAAGCTGGGCATTGCCAATTTCATTCTGCTACGAGATAGCTTTATTTTAAGGGTATAAACAAAGTCGAAACTTGTCAATGATCTGACTGACCAAAGTTCGACTATGTCACCAAAAGCAATTGAGATCGTCTCAAATAGTTCAGAAAGGCTGGAAAGATACCTGGGAACAGCAGTAACAGGAGATGCAGAGAAAGAGCACCGAACATTATTCCTCACAACTTGGTTCAACTCTCACACAACGCAAACCCTGCCGCCCTGGCACCGGATTTAATGCTTCGCTTTAGATGTGACATCATCACGAGAGCATCCAATAGACTTCCTCTGTTCCCATCTAATGAAAACCAGATGTCTTGTCTATGAATACCACCAGGTCGCCTTGCAAGTTTAATGAAATTGCCCACCTCTTGCAGGTTCATACAGATTGGATCGATTTACTTATGTCTGTTTACTTTTCAGGTGGAGGTCAAGTCTGCTCATGTCAAAGGACTGAAAAATCGGTCAGATATTGCAGCATTAGTCCATTTTGCATTTCAAGATGAATACAGAAAAGAAAGTCAAACCGAGCAAGCTGTTCCGAACAGGGTCCATTAAATTCTCAAACCGCTCTGTTGATTCAAAATGTATGTAAATATTTTGATACGCGGATGGGACTGTGGAGGCGGTGGGGGGAGTGCCTGTGTTTTCACAACTGCAGGAATGATCTGAAAGATGTCAAATTGCAATGCATCGTTTGGCATTTCTGTTTTCTCCCAGCAAAAACTGTGGAGAACAATTTTTAGCCCTTTTGTATGTGCATACGTTTTATGAATAAGATATAGTTTTTCACTATAAAGACTAATCCTCTAACAAGACAGCTGTTTTTGCAATACAACAAATACAGTCCTCCCTGTGCCAGGGAAGACAGATTTTCAATCAAATAAAGTATTTTGGTGGTCTGAACATGCAGGTTTAGGTATTTTGCAATGAACATGTTCAGAGATGTTATTATACAGCCCTGGAACAGGTGTATTTGAACTCAGGTCTCTTGGTTCAGAGGTAGGGAAAATACAACTGTATCACAAGAGCCCTCCTCATTCATTCCAGGTAGCTTCTGATCAACCTGCTCAGCGATGCTACCACAGACTTCGGAAGAATTTGGGAATTGAACCCGTTTCTCCTAGCCAGACATACTACCACGGCTCCAAAAAATACCGTGTGTGATTAGAAAAAAGAAATTCTGTTGTTGACAGCAGTCTCTGATTCAAAATGATTATCAACGAATATTAATGAAGTTTTGTTTTCTCTGTTGATTTTCTCAGTTACTGGGAATTTCCATGCAGCTTCTCAGGACTGTATCAAGAAGATTTCTAATCTTAGGAAGGCATTTCGGAATTTCATTATTTTTTCATCAATCATTTGCCGCCTTTGAGCGGAAAGACCTGGTGAGATTAACACGATCTGATAATCAGACGTGAAATTTCGTTAATAAAAAGTAGTTTTCTTTATCTAGTCTGTCTTAGAAACTAATTTTGAAACACACGGGTATTATTCTAGTTCAGTACGGCTAAGATGCCATTCTGTATGAATGCAGGGGCCATTTTGCCCATATAACGCAGAGAATCTCAAAAAAATTACAAAGTTTGCAGGAGCAGCAGCCAGAAAATTGATGTTTGATTGAAAGAATCAACTCAATTGGCTAAGTGCTGCTTCACGAATAAGATAAGAAAGTGAATGGAAGGCTATCTGTTAATGCAGGAGGATTAAAAGGAAGGTTTTAATTATGAAGAGCGATTGGACAGATTGGGGTTATTTTACAGAGAACAGACAAGTTGAGGGAGTTACAACTGAAATGCATGAAATTATGAGGGGAGTAAACAGGGTAGACAGTAAGAAATGTGTACACTTGGTGGAGGGATCAATGACAAGAGGGCATAACAACGGGTCAGCTGGCTCAGAGGTAGGGTCACTACCACTGCACGACAAGGGTCGCTTTTCAGCTCTACTGTATGTATTCCCACTTGAGGCACTGTTTCCGCAACTTCCACCTTAATTGAACATAGAGAACTACAGAACTGCCAAAGAACAACTGATAATCTTCGAAAAGATATTGTTGTTCCTTTAACAACCAGAAGTCATACTGCTGGACAGTAACCCGGAAGCATCAGTAACAGTAGACACACATAGGCAGTCCACTGAATGATTCTGCAACCCATTACCGTCTCAAATCATCGTAGATCAGTTCCTGTTTTACTAGCTGCTTTGTTACTGCCGCCATCTCTCACTTGGTGATTGAATGCGGAAATTGTTACCAGCACCGCCAATAGCACAGCTCAAAGCGACGCACCAGGCTCTCTCTAATCGGCCTGGTTTGCACTCGTAGCTTTTATGGGTTCTTTGCAATTTATTGTATAATTTCATGAAGCTACGTACCTGCCTTGTGGAAATACGAATGATTCAAAGACAACAAGCTTGGGGCTGGATGAACACAGCAGGTCAAGCAGCATCAGAGGAGCAGGAAAACTTGACGTTTCGGGCCTAGGCCCTTCATCAGAAAAAAAAAAGGATTCTCCAGCATCTGCAGTACCTTTTATCTCTGATTCAAAGACAGTCCTGCACAGGTCACAGAAGCTGAATGCAGTGTTTAATACAAGTGTTCCAGGCATTTGGCACACTTCTGTTGCATTTATTCCTAGGATGTGGTTTGGCCAGCAATTATTGCCCATCCCAAAAAGACCTTGAGAAAGTAATGGTCTTAGGATATAGAAATGTAGGAAAAGGCCCTCGAGCCTGATGCACCATGCAATGAGATGACGGCTGATCTGTGGCCTAACTCCACATATCTGCCTTTGACCATTATCCCTTAACATTTTTGCTTAACAAACCTTTACCAATATCATATGTAAAATTAATAAGTGATTGTTAATAAATGATCATAGTAACTGCCGTTTGTAGAATAGACATCCAGGCATCTGCCATTTTGATTGTCGAACTGCTTCCTAACATATCTCGTGATGGCCAAACCCTAATTCACAGACGATGCCCTAGGCTTTAGAACCTCCAACCAGTGCAAATGGTCTACCAATTACCGACCCTGTGTTTTCCTGATAATATCTTGAAGACCTTGTCTTTTACTGTTAATGTTTTGAAGGAAAGGTCGTTGATGAAGCCAACGAAGATAGTTGGGCCGAGGACACGACTCTAAGGAAGCCCAGATGAGCTGATATATCTGACCTTAAATCATTTCCCTCCAACCTCAGAAATAAGCAAACCTGCATTAACTGCTCCCCCGGCATCACGTAATTTCACCTTTAGTAGTGCCCTTCAATGTCACAATAGATCGACGACGACCTTGATGCCAAGTGTTTTCATTCATTACTTATTCTCTCATGTTCAGATTTTTAGTCCATGTATGTAAATGGACTGTAATGAGGTTAGGCGTTGAGTGTGCTGATAGATTTCAACAGAGTGTTTGTAAACTGGTTATTCTCTGAAAGTGCCGTTTGTTAACAATGTCATGGAGTCATTGAATTAAACAGCACAGAAACAGACTTTTCACATCCACACCGACCGGATTTCCTAAATTGATCTCGTCCCATTCGCCAACATTTGGCCCATTTCCCTCTAAAGGCTTCCTATTCATATACCTATCATGATGCCTTTTAAATGCTGTAATTGTACCCACCTCCACAACCTCCTCTGGCAGCTTGTTCCAATCACACACACTCTCTGCATGTAAAAGCTGCGCCCAGGCCCCTCTTACTGTAATTAAGTTCTCAACTTAAACCTATGCTCTCTAGTTTTAGACTTGCCTACACCTTATCCATGTCAATTACACTTTCTCTCAATTTGGGAAATCCTGAGAGTAGACGGATGGCGTGACAAAGTGTCGGAGTGGAATATTCCTGCAATTTGTGGACAAGAAGTAACTGGGCAATGTTCCAGATTGCAATCTGGGTGCCAGGGTTGTGGCTGTGTGAAGTATCTTGCCTTGCAGCCAATGCTGGAACGCCAGAATATTACCAGAATAACGCCAACACCCACATCCTGCACATTAACATTGCATCCAGCTGTGTCCTGATATCATATGGAGTGAATTCAATTGACTGCAGATGGATGTCGGAGATATATAAAACATCAGAGGAGACAGAGATGGAGTGTTCATTCGGTACTTCTGTCTGTAGAAGCTTCTAAATGCTTCTCTTTTGTAATGAGGTACCATGCATTTCCACCACTGAGGACGAGATTGTTTATTTTATTTGTTATTTGCATGTACACCACCTTCCACAAATTGACGTGTTAGGACCATTGCTGAGCTTTGATGCGATCTCTTAGTTTTGAGACTGATTATTTCTGCCCATTCTGTGCTGTTAGGTAAATGAGTAGTCTTTTGTTGTAGTTTTAACGAGTTAACACTTCATTTTCAACAAGCATTATGCTTGTCCAAACATGCTCTCCTGCAATCTTCGTTGAACCACTACTGATGCCATAGATTCATTGCAATGTCAGACAAGGCGATATGTTGAGCTGTGACGTGTTCATTATGGATAAATAGAATTCTGATCATTCTGAAGGTCCGTAGAGCAGTACTGGAACAGCCACATAAGTCCGGTGACGACAACAGCAGGTCAATGGCGAGAAATCCTGCAGTGAGTAACTTGCCTCCTGACTCCCCGAAGTCTGCATACCAGCTGCGAGGTACAATCAAGGGTATGGAACAGTTTCGACCTGCCTAACTGAAGATAGCTTCAAAAGGAGTCAACAATCTCGACACCATCCTAGCTATTTGATCCACATCCGAATACCAAAATTAGACATTCACCCTCAGCAATATATGCTGTGTATGTAAAGATCAGAACCAAATCAAAGTCTCCCAATGCATCTCCAGCATATATACCAATCTTCTTCTAGCTACTATCACTTCTAAAGAAGCGTCACTAGACCCAAAACTTATTTCTGCTTTCTGTCTACAGGTGCTGTCAGGCCTGATCCAGCATCCACTGTTTTTTAGTTTATTTTATTCCACCAATACTGTCAAATCGTTTAGAGAAGGGTGGGCAACACAGGGGATGGACAGTGTCTTATCTCCCCTATTCAACTCCATTTTGATTCCGCCTTCTACCTCTCTCTCCCTTACCCTTAATTGCTCCTCCCCCAATCTACCTGTTCAAAGATAGCATTACACTCTATCTGGAGTCGGTAGGGAATGAAATCGGGCCTTCTGGATAAGAGGTAGCGAATCTACCACGGCATGATAAGAGCCTTTCATCTTGGTTTTATTGCATTGCCTTTAATGTGCATGAATTGAACAATTGGAAACACGGGCAGTTTAATGGTGCAATGTGTCACCGTGGCTTAATGGTGGAAGGACTATTCTGGTGTATGTGACAGCAATTCCGGATGTGGACAATACAAAAAAAAACACAGTATAGTCTTATATGTGCAATTCTGACACAGGATTTGGGATGTTCATTAACAGTTGAATGGACAATATATCTGTGATTTCTGGAGAGAATAATACGTCACCGTTCAGAAAGCCATCGAAAAAAAAGTGAAACCAGAGGCTGTCTCTATTACTCACAGATGTAGAAGAGAGTATAGTCCCACTTCATAGTCTCCGAGGGTATCTCATCGACCATAAGGCCATAAGATTTAATAGCATAATTAAGCCATTCAGCCCATGGAATATGTTCTTCCATCCATTATGGCTGATATGCTTCTCAACCCCATTTTCCTGCCTTCTCCCTATAAACTTTGAACCCATTATTAATCAAGAACCTATCTATCTCTGTCTTAAGTACACTCAATAGATTATGATCAAAATTATTCCAGGCTTTAGTTGAGGTAATGGGGAAATCATCGTTATATCAGTCGTAATGTTGGCAACGAGAAGGCTCAAATCAAAGGTGATACATGAAAGACGAACTGGAAAAAGGGGGCACAATTCCCTTTGAAAACCTCCAAAGTTGTCGGGAGCATCAATGCATTGATGACAAGGGAGTCCAGAACCAGCGGTCACGGTCTAGTCCATTTATGATTGAGACAGGGAGAAAAGTTTTCAACCAAAGAGTGATGAACATGTTAAATTCTCTTCCATTGACAGCAGGTGAGACCAAAATATTGAATGATTTCAAAAAGCATTTCGCTTTCTCACTTACAGCTAAGGCAATCAAAAGGTACGTGGAGAGAGGGAGGACAGGCTGCTGAGTTTGATGATCAGACATGAACAGATTGAATGACAGAGTAGTTTCAAAGGACCGAATAGCATACACATGCTGCTATATTCTTTGCTTCTGATTCAAAATTCTTCATCCAACCTATGCTGATGCGTGTCTTGTGTGGGTCAATGTGAGAGTAATCAACATGGTGGACAGTCTTACAATGAGCAACCTGTTTTCGATACTCTTTAAAAATGTATTCAATTATGACCAGCGCGTATTATTGGTCCCGAGATGCCTTTGAGATGTTGGTGGCGAACTGCATTCGTGAACCACTATAGTCCAATTGGATTGGCCCACAATGCCCTTGGGGGAGGATATTCCAGAATTTTCTCCCAGCGGCATGGAAGGAGCGACAATATATTTCAAACCCAAGATGATGAGTAGCTTGGAATAGAACTTGAATGTGATGCTGTTCCATGTACATGCTGTCCTTGTCCTTCTACATTGAAGTGGTCATGTGTTTAGAAGGCATTATCGAAAGGTATTTGCTGAAGTTCTGTAGTTCATCTTTTACATGGTACAGATTGTTGCTACTGAGCGTTGGTGGTTGAGGAAGTGGATGCTTGTGGATGCAGTGTCAATCAAGCAGGCTTCATTGTCCCGGATAGTGTGACGCTTCTTGAGTGTTTTTGGGGTTGTACTCATCCAGGCAAATGAGGAGTATTCCATCAAACTCCTGACTTGTGCTTTGTAGATGATTAACAGGCTTTAGTGAGTCAAGCGGTGAGTTACTCGCTACAGTATTACTAGCCTCCGAACTGCTCTGGCAGCCACTATTGTTATGTGGTGAGTAAAGCTAAGTTGATGTCAATGACAACCTTGCAGGATTTTGATAGTTGGGAATTCAAACAGGGCAACATAATTCAATGTCAAGGAACGGTGATTATATTATCTCATATTGGTGATGGTCATTTGCATGGAGCGAATGTTACTCCCCACTTATCAGTCCAAGCCTGGATATTGTCCATATCCTGTTGCATTTGAGTATGGACTACATCCGTATCTAAAGAGGCGTGAATGATGTTAAACATTGTGCAATCTTCGGCAAACATTTCCATTTCTGATCGTATGATGGACAGAAGGTCGTTAGTAATGCAGCTGCAGATGGCTGGGCCTAGGACACTACCATGCAGACCTCCCGCAGGGACGTCCTGGACCTGGGATGACCTACCTCCAACAACCACAACGATCCGTCTTTGTGTCAGGTAGGACTCCAACCACAGGAGAATTTGTTCCCAATACTCATGGATTCCAGTTTTGCTTGGGCGCCTTGATGTTGCACTGCACCAAATGCAACCTAAATGTCAAGGGCTGTCACTCTCACTTCACCTCAGGAATTCACATCTTTTATACTTGTTTAAACCAAGACTGTCATGCAGTCAGGAGATGACTGGCCCTGGCGGAACCCAAACTTAGCATCATTAAACAGGTTATTGATGAACAGGTTCAATTTGATAGTACTATTGATGACACCTTCCATCACTTTACTGATGATTAAGAGTAGATCAATGGGGCGGTAGTTGTCAGATTTGTATTTGTTCTGCTTTCTATATACAGGGCATATCTGGGAAATTTTCCACATTGCCGGGCAGATGCCAGTGTTGTAACTGTATGGGAGCAGCTTGGCAAGGGGAGCAGCACGTTACGGAGCACAAGTCTTCAATACTATTGCCAGAATGTTGTCAGGGCCTGTAGCCTTTGGAGTATCCATTGTCTCCCATAGTTTCTTGATATCTCTTGGAGTGAAGCAAATTGGCTCAAGATTAGTATCTGTAATGCTGGGGACCATGGCAGCAGGCTGAGATGGCAGTTCTGGCTGAAGACTGCTGTGAAAGCTTCAGCCTTCTCTTTTGCACTGATGTGCTAGGCTCTCCCATCAGTGACATTGAGAATACTTGCTGGTACATTTCAAATTACGATAATGTTGCGCAAATCAATGTTTTGTGGAGAGACAGGTGACATTAAACACCACAGCAGCACTGGCCTAATGAGAATCTGAAGGTTCTTTGGAGTTCTGATAGTTCTGCTCAATATGTTGATGGTGTTTGAATTGGAGAATTACGGGGACTCCGTCTCCCTTGGCAGTAATACTGATGGCACATATGAGCTACGGTTCCAACATAGCCTGGCAGCATTTTGTTTGTTGTTTTTTTATCATTGAAAATATTTCACCTTGAATGGGTGGCGATTGCAGCAGATTGGTAGTGTACCTGCCTCGGAGTCAGAATATCTAATTTCAAGCCCCACTTGTACAAGAATGTTATCCGAAGTTGACTGAACAGATATGGAAAGGATAATTATGTTCAACTGTTCACAAAAAATTGCGATGTAATTTCTGACAAGACACCGGACAAGAATTAGCAGCAGTTTTGAGATAAGAACAAAAAGTTGGAAATGTATTTTTAGAGGATACATCAGCTGTCCATTGAGAAAATAGGAGGAAGATGAGTACTCACAAGAGTACTCTAGGCCTAACGGATCCTCCACATAATCATCTCCATACAACCCAGGATTTTCTCCTCTAAGTAAACAAAAAGATCACAAGAAACGAAAGTGGGCCATTCAGCCACTCGATCTTCCTCTACCACTCAGTACGATCACGACTTGTGTGACATTTGTCAAATCCAAATCGTTGTCCTTTCCCTATTATCCTTAATTCCCTACCAATCAAGAATGTGTCTATCTCAGCCTTAAATATACACAAGGACTCAGCTCTCTGTGGCCACTGTTCCAAAGTTTCTCAACCATCTGAGAGATTAAATTCCTCCTCAACTCAGTCTTAAATTGGTGTATCTGTACTCTAAGAATATGCAGTCTAGTTTTAAACTGTCTCATGGGGTATCATCCTCTCAGCATTTACCCTATCCGGTTCCTCAAGGACCCTACATATCTTGGGGTCTTGCATTTAGAATTGTTCCCCAGTCAATGTTTGGAAGCTATACTAACCTGTTCTCTGGTCAGGGCATTGCTTGTAAAATCGGACAAATTTCAACAATCAGCCAGTCAAATTGATGCTCTTGAGTTTTCAAACCTGTTGGCTCACACACCGAAAGGGATTTAAGAGGTTGACCCATTCAATCACACTAAATGCTTTGAGAATGGCGTGAATCTTTTCAGGGCTCTTCATTGGACTCGAAATGTTAACTATGTTTCTGTTTTTGGACTTGCTGATTTTCTTCAGCTACTTCCGACTTTCAGTTCATTATTTCCCCTTAGGGGCTGCGACCAGACCCATTGTGTCACTGCACACTATTTCAACAAGGTTTACATTTAATTCCATTTCCGTTGCAAAAGCAAACACAATAAAGCATGATGTCCGAATCTGAGCAATCCATTCAAAATTCAGACTAGCCGTGTGTGGAAATGACTCAAGAACAAAATGCAATAGGACTCCCACTTTTTTGTTGAAGACAATAATCAGGATATTCAATTCCCTTTGTGGAGGCAAGATTGTTAGGCAGTGTGCTATCGATTACAGAAAATGGTGACACTCCTCAAAATGGGAACGTTTGACATCACTGGGGCTTGTGGGTAGATATCTGGAGAGGCAGAACAATGTGCAACTTTCTCTCTATTTCTCCACTCAGGGTTCTTCAGGATCAACACTCGGGGGAAAGCGAAGGATTAAGCTATCCCCTTAGTCGACAAAAGGATGAACAATATAGGAAAAGTGGAATTGCTCCATTCCCAACAGAAAGCCAAAAGGAGGCCTAATCTGATCAAAACTGACATTTGGTTTTGATAGTGTTCATGAGGAGGAATTGTTCCCATTGATATAATTGTTAGTAAACTCAAATTAAAGGCAAATCTTAGCAGGAAAAGGTGGAAGGTGAAGAAACATTTCTTTCCAACTGCACAAGGAATGAGGATCTAGTTTATATCTCCTGCCAGGTCAAAAGGAGCTGATTCAATAGTAATTGTGAGGAGATGTTTGGAGAGGTATATGAACACAAAATATTTGTTTCCCTTTGGCGAAACAGAAAGACTGAGTTGAAACATAAAGAAGTTTAATGTTACAGAGGCTGAATTGAATTTTTGACCCCGCGGGATCCAGTCAAGATTGTTCTCATTGTTTAGAAAGTACAGAAGTGGACGTTAAATTTTGATTGGCCACTCTGGCAGTGATGAGTCATTCGAAGATCCTTCTATCCTCTCAGCATTTTTTTTTCATTCTGTCACAGTAAGTATGCATCTGTGTTGACCAGCACTTATTTCCGACTCCTGTTTATCCAGAGAGCAGTTAATTGTCACTGTCATTGCTGGGGGTCTGGAGTCACATGTAGGCCAGGCCAAGGAACAATTGCACATTTCCTTCCCTGAAGGATAAAATTGAATCAGATGGCTTTTTTTTTCTACATACAACAACAGTTTCTTGGTCATCATTAGATGCACAATTCCAGATTTTTATTGAATTCAAATTCAAGCATTTGGATTTGAACCCAGGTCGCTGGAATATTGCTGGTGATTCTGGTTAATAGTTCAGCGATAATACCACATGAGCGTTGTCTCCCTCTGTTACGTTGTTGCCAACTGAGACAAGCTACATCAATGAACAGGCTGTTCAATTTGAAGGCTTGCATATTCGAGGTTTACCATGTTTTCCTCTTACAGAGTGACAGTGCAGAAGGTTTTACACTGTTCTGAGCCGGTTTTGATCAAGGTATCACCATCAGTTTAGTAATGAACTGCCATCTCCACGTTCAGTCTTTTCTACGGTCTCCAGATCTTATTCTTGGTTTAAACACCTCCTTGAAATCCTGTTAAAGAAAGGTACCAGAGGCGGAAGAGGAGTTCACTGGATGCTGCTACTCTTTGCCACCACACTAGCAAGACCAGTTTATGCTTAAATTATTAGTGCCTTCAGTTAATATATATGTCCATCTCTTCCATTTTCCAAAGCACTGGAAAGGACTGAAACCAGTCCAGAGAAAGACTGAGAAACGCGTTGGTCAAACGAGTACTGCTATTATGATGATATAGAGACATTTTCTATCAGCACACGAGATGAATACTAAACAGACTCAGCTTGCTTTGTCATCAAGGAGTGCAGCCATGGTTGAACACACATTTGCAGGTGAGTGGAACTGGTCACATGTCAATGAAATACTGTTGGTGAAACAGGCTGAATCTCAGTCAGTTTCTAGCCCTCCATGCCACCCACTCCTCCAAAGATGCACCACCCGTGAGTCGACCGAGACTGATTGGTCTCGTTAATGAGCTGGGTGATGTGCCCAGTTCTATGCCAAAGCTGGTACCATTGATAAAGAGGGAGCTAACTAGGTCAATATATAATTTTTAAAAAGCAAGAAACACGTGTGGGTATATGCAGAATATTCTGATTATGACTGGTAAAAGTGGGCATTCGGAGAATTGTGATATGTCGACATCAATCATAACCCTTCTCAATTGTTCCTGTTCTTGTATTCTGCACTGTGTGCAGTACAGGTGACTTGGACACGCTAAACTGGTAGTGTCCATGGTTAGCCATGGTAAATGTGGGGTTACGCTGAGAGTGTGGGGGTCTGGGTCTGGGGCGGTACTGTCTTCGGAGGGTAGTACAGACGTGGTGGGCTGAATGGCCTCTTTCTGCACTGTATGTGTTTTATGATTCTTCGCTGCCAAAAGATATGTGTGAACCTGATCAGATCCGTTGTGTTTCAGACGGGATAAGTCATAAAATTAAACAGGAAGCAGTTTAGAAAAATAAAACTTTGGCCCTAACAGAACCTTCTGTAGTCCACTTCTTTTTGAGACTGTCCCCTGCGCTCAATGAGTACAGAACAGGATCTTTTGATCTTGGATTGGATATGTTGCGCGCCTATAAGGTTAGAAGATGTTTTTAGCCCTTTTGGAGGTTTTAGGAAAAGGCCTAATCATCATTAAGGAGCGGGTGTATTTATGAACGTTGTCCACCCGAGCTTTCTAATCGATCTGTTTACAGTCTAACCGCTCGCTGTGTTTCTGCTAGGTTTCAGCCCGGTACTTGTTTGTATCGCCGTGATCAGGGCAGTGTAGAAACAAATCGCATTATCAGATGCCTCCAGCTCCAGTTCAGGGCAACTCCCTCCCGAGTGTATACCATTATGCTGCCAACTCTGCTATGTCTGCCCTGCTGGTGGAATAGAACACGTTCAGTGATGGTGATTGTGGCGCTTGGAACGCTGTCAAATATGAAGCCATAAGTAGACTATGTCAGGCTATTGCCTAGTCTATGAGACAGCTCTGGTAATTTTGGCACAGGGCTCCAGATGTTAGAAAGGCGGGCCTTGGAGGGCCAACACAGTTGTTCCTGCGATTAATTTTTGCGGTGTTTCTGTTGATGCCACGTGACTCGACTCGTCCCATTTCTTTGGGACTTTGCAATGATTGGTATAACTGAATAGCTTGCTAAACCATTTCAGAGGGCCATTGAGAAACAATTACATTGTTGTGAGTCTGGAATCATATGTAAGCCAGGCCAGGTAAGAATTGCAGATTTCCTTCTCTGAAGGATATTAGTGAACCAGATGAGTTTTTGTTATGACAATTGACAACAATTTCACGGTCATCAAGGGATTCCTAATTCGCGATACGTCTTTTTATATTACTGAATTTAACTTTCACCATCTGCCGTGGCAAATTCGAAACCTAGAACGTCGGCTAAATACTTGGTGAATAACCTAACAAAAAATATTGCGAGGGCATGCATCCACACATTGTTGTTGGGTCGCTGGAAACTGAGACAAGCTCCATTGGTGAACAGTCTGTTAATTTTGAAGGCTGCATATATGAGTTTTGCCATGTTTTCATCTCACAGTGTGACGGTGCAGAAGGCTTTAACACTGATCTGAATCTGTTTTGATCATTGTGATCACCAGCAGTTCAGTAATGAACCACCATCTCAGACCTCTCTGCATTCTATCATTTCTTCAGGCTCCCGATCTTCTTACTGGCTTAAACCTATCCTTGAAATCCTCCTGAAAACAGGTTTCAGAGGTGGCAACAGATTTCAATGTGAGCTGCTACTCTTTGTCACCACTCTAGGAATACCAGTGCATGATTGTTATTAGTGCCCTACAGTTAATACACACCTCCATCTCTTCAGTTGTTCAAAGCACTGCGAAGCAAGAACTGTCCTGAAGTCAGTAGAAAGGAAGACGGAGAAGCAGTCTAATCAAGCAAGTACTGCTATAATGAGGATAGGGAGACATTATCTGATAGCACACATGATGAATACTTTGTCAACAAACAGAGCAGTCATGGTTGAAGACACAGTTACCAAGGAATGTAACCATTCCCAAGCCAATGGAGTACACTTGGCCTCATTACTCATTAGTGAAAGTGGCTGAATCTCTGTCAGTTTCTCATATTCTGTGCCACAAACTCTCCCGCAGTTGCATCATCTGCTAATCTAGCAAGACCAATGGTGTCTAAATTGAGCAGGGCCATGTACTAGTTCCATGCCAAGCATTAGCATCATCAGGTGATAAAAAGGGAGCAGGCTGGCAGAAGAAATACATTATCAAAAAAAGAAAATAAAAGACGCATCTGAAGAAAAAGGAATAAAGAACAATACAGCACAAGAACCTTGTGCCTTCCGAGCCTGTGCCAATAAATTCTACCTGTCCATACTAAAACTGTCGTCACTTACAGGATCCATATCCCTCTATTCCATTCCTACTGATGAATTCATCTAGGTGATTCATGAATACTACAATTGTATTTCCTTCCACTACCTCCTCTGACTGCACGTTCCAGGCACTTGCCACCCTTTATGTAAAAAAAATTATGTCACACTTCTTTTTAGCCCCACCCCAACACATTGAACGTGTGTCTCCTAGTGATTGATTCCTTCACCCTGGAAAAAAAACAGCTTCATACTTTCCACTCTATCCATGTCATTCACAAACATATAACATTCTGTCTAGGACAAAGAACAAAGAGCAAAGAAAATTACAGTACAGGAACAGGCCCTTCGGCCCTCCAAGCCTGCGCCGATCTAGTCATCCCTCAAACTCCTGCGTACCAATGAAAACAAGCTCAGTCTTTCCGTAGATAGCAAGAACTGCAGATGCTTGCGTCAGAGATAACAAAGTTTGGAGCTGGGGGAACACAGCAGGCCAGGAAGCACCAGTCGAACAGGAAAGCTGGTGGTTTGGAAGGGTCCCGACCCGAAACGTCAGCATTCCTCTTCGTCTGATGCCGCCTGGCCTGTTGCGTTCCTCCAGCTCCACACTTTGTTATCTCAGACTACCTAAGCATTTTTTTTCATAATTAAAATATCCCATTCCAGACGACATCCTGCAAAATATTTTCTGTAGCCTCTCCAAAACACCCACATCTTCTGGCCATGGGTAGGTACAAATTTTTCAGATATTAACTGGCGGAAGGGCGCATTCATTGAATCGCACCATGTCCAGATCATCCAGAAGGCGTTTCTATTATTCCTGCTACTGCATTCTTCGCTGTATGCATTATATTGGTTTGGCCTTGCTAAATTTCCCGCAATATCCAAAGAGTTGTAAGTGGTTTAGCCATGGTAAGTGAGGGTTTCTGGGGCTAGTGTAGCGGTCTGGGTAAAGGGCAGGACTCTCTTCGGAGGGTCGGTGCAGACTCGGTGATCTGAATGGCCTCTTTCTTAATTCGCTCAAGATACGTCATTCAATAGAACCGGAAGCAGATGAGAAAAATAACAGTTCTTTCCTGATGAAAATCTCTGTCCCCTACAATTTATGAGACGGTCCCGTCTGTTCAGTGACGACTGAACGGAGGCCCTGGTCCTTTCATTTGATAATGAAACGTGTCTAAAAAGTTACAGAGTGTTTTTACCCATTTGAGAGATTGTAAATGGGTGCAATCAGCAGTAACGAGCCAATGTATTTTGACCGTCTCCCACTCGCTCTTTCCAAACTATCTGCTAACCCTCTAACCGTTCGTGAGGTTTTTGTAAGAGCCTCACACTTGTTTGTATCGCTGTGATCGCCAGCAGCACAGAAATAAACTGCATTATCAGACGCCTGCACTTTCAGAATTTTCAGGCTGCACGACTTAAGGCTGTGCCTGGTGCCTTTGAACCTGTCCTTGAAATCGTCTTCAAATTTGGGATCTGAGGTACCAATCGAGGTTGCCATAAGCTGCAGGCCTGCTGCGTTGAGCTGGCGGTACCAGTACATGTAGCTCTCGTTAGTGTCGTTTTGGTAGCAGTGCATCTCCGCCGTGTTCCCCTTTTGTAGAGACAAACGTTCTGGCCTTTGCGAGACAAGGGCGTTTTCACAACTCCCTAAGGGAAAGAAGTTGGACAGAAAAAGACACGGTTTGTGATGAAATTCGGTTGTTTGAGCAGAACCGGGTGTATTGTCCGATTTCCCACATTCCACAGTTTGAAATCCGCCCGCCTCACAAAGACATATCATTTCCCCACGACAGGGGCAGAGAGACAGAGAGCTATTTGGACGCTCGGAATTGCCACTTTCAGTCAATGAGCCAAGAGCAGAGCCTAAATAAAATGTAGGTCAGAAAAGAACGGAACATATTTGCAAAAAGTAGAGGACTTCAAACTTCAAAATTTATTTCCGCACTCTGAGCATCTTTCAACTAATTTCCAGGTCAAATCCACTCTGCATTACCACACATCCTGAACATCATAACAATTGGGACATTTATCTACGTTCCTTTCATGAGGCACTATCGTACTTGCTTCTCTGATCTTACGAAACAACTAGAAAAATTTTTAAAGAGAGTAAAACAAGGAAGAAAATTACAAATGATCTGGCTGACCGAAGTTCTTCTGCGACACGGATAAGAACTGGCTCAAATAGTTCAGCAAGAATGAAAGGTTACCTGGGAGCAGCAGTAACAGGAAATACAGATAAAGAGCTCCGAACATTATCCCTCCGAACTTGGTACAGCTCTGAGGTTGTTGACTTGCTCGCCGAGCTGGCTGTTTTTGTTCAGAGATTTCGTCACCATGCTAGGTGACATCATCAGTGCAGACTTCCGATGAAGCTTTATCGGGGGCTCCACCGATGATGGCATCAAGCCTGTTGTCTAGACGTCTGAACAAAAACAAACCAGCTCGACGAGCAAGTCAACAACCTCATCCACAACCCAAGCTCCAGATTTTTGCCAAAACTTTGGTGCAGCTCTCACAAACTGCATAGCTTCTCGTCCTGGGACCGGAATTATTGCACAACTGTGGATGTGACATCATCGCAAGAGATTCCAGTAGACACTTGACCCCTACACGGCTCCCCACACCCCCCTCCATTCCAATCCAAGGAAAAGCAGATCTCCTGTCTTTGAATGGACCGTAACTGACCCACAAGGTCCTCAAACAAGTACAATGATATTGCAGACCCCTTGCAGATTCCTAGAAATCGGAAAGATTCACGCGTGTGCTTATTTTGAGGAGGGAGAGGGAAACACGTCGTTGAACGTCAAAGTACTGCAGAATATGTTAGACGTCACGTCATTGTTCCATTTTGTATCTCAGAATGGACAGAAAGAAGAAAGTAAAACTGGAAAGACGGTACTTAACAAGGTCCGTTAATTTCTCGAAAAACCGTGTTGCGTCAGAAGTAATGTAACTGGTTTCCTGCACGGGTAGAAAGTGCTTCTCTTTTCGAAACTGCAAGAACCATTTGAGAGATGTCAAATTACGGCGTGCCGTTTTTCATTTTTTTAACTCCCCAAAAATTGTGTAGAACTGTTTGATGATTTTTTTTTATGCATGAGATGTATTTCTGTAAGATAAAAACTAGTCCTCTCGTAGGATCGTGGTTTTTCGCAAAATCATAGGATCCTCCTCATTTATTAGAGGACAGAATCTCAACTGGGCACAGTATTCTAATACGGTAAAAATAGAGGGATATATTTTTCAATGCCCTCATTGCGAAATGCTATTACACAGCTGTGGAGCAGGTGTATACATAACTTACTTCTCCTGGATCAGAGGTAGGGAACCTACCGCTGCCTCAGAAGTGCACTCCTCATTCATTCCAGGTATCCACCTCCTCGGAGATGTTAGTGCACACCTTTGAGAGCGTGCGAGTTAAACTGTAGCTCCTGGCTCAAAGATAGGGACATTCAAAATGCACAACAAGACTCAGTGTATGATTACAGGTAAAAAAGTGCCAACGTTGTCCCCAGCTGACTCTGATTCGAGATGTTTATCAAAGAATATTGACGAAGTTTTGTTCTCTCTGTTGTTTCACTCATTCACCGAGAGCTACCATGCAGCTGCGTAAGGCCTTAGCAAGACGACTGCTAATTTCGAAAAAAAAAAATTAGGATTATACTTAACAAGCAAGCAATTGATCCAGTGCCTCCAAGCCTTTCTTGCTGTCACGTGGAATGAATCAAATTGGCTGACGATTCGTATCTGGAATGCTGGGGACCACTGAAGGAAGCTGAGATGGATTATCCACGCAACACTTCTGTCTGACAATCGCTGTGATATGCTTCAGCCTTACCTTTTGCACTGATGTGTTATGTTCTTCCGTCATTGAAGATGTGGATAGTTTTGGAACCTCCTCCTCCATTGAGATGTTTAATCGTCCACCACCAATCACGATTGGACATGGCAGAACTTCAAACTTTAATCTGATCTGTCGGTTGTGGGATCTCTTGGCTCTGTTTATCACTTGCTGCTGATGCTGTTTGACATGCAAGTAGTCCTGTTTGGTAGTTCATCAGGTTGACACCTCATTTTTAAGGTATGTCTAGTGCTGTTCCTGGCATGCCCTCCTGCACTGTCCACTGAATCAGTGTTTGTCCCCTGGCATGATGGTAATGTCTGAGTGGGAAATATGCCGTGCAAAAAAGTTCTAAATTGTGCTGCAATAGAATTCTTCTGCTGCTCATGGCCCACAGCGCCTCATGGATACCCAGCCTTGAGTTGCTAAATCTGTTCAACGTCTGCCCCCTTTGAGACGGTGACCATGGCACATAACACGATGAAGGTTATTCCCAATGTGAAGGCAGGAGTTCGTTTCCTCAACGGTTGTGCGGTGTTCACTCTAACAGATGCTGTCACAGATAGATGCCTCTGAAGCCGGAGATTGGTAAAGATGAGTTCAAGTATTTTAACCTCTTATTGGTTCCTTCACCACCTGATGCAGACCCAATTTAGCAGCTATGTCCTTTAGAACGCCACCTGCTCGAGCAGTGGTACTGCTGCTGAGTTGCTGTTGTGGGATGACATTGAAATCCTTCAACCAGTGTACAGTGTGCCCTTGCCATCCTCAGTACTTCCTCCAAGTATTATTCAACATGGAGGAGTACTGATTCATTAGCTGAGGGAGGACAGTACATGATAATCAGCAGAAGTGCTCTTTGTCCTTGTTAAACCAGAAGCCATGAGACTTCATGGGGCCCAGAGCTAGTTTCGTAACACCCAGGGCAACTCCCTGCCGACTGTATACCATTGTGCCATGACCTCCGCTGGGTGTGTTCTGCTGGTGTGACAGGACGTATCCAGGGATGGTGAGGCTGGTGTCTGGGACACTATCATGTATGATTGCATGAGAATGAATATGTCAGGCTGTTCTGAAGAAGGGTCACCGGACCCGAAACGTTAACTCTGTCTTTCTTCCTTCACAGATGCTGCCAGGCCTGCTGAGCTTTTCCAGCAATTTTTTTTGTTCCTGATTTACAGGATCTGCAGTTATTTCGGGGGGGGGGCGCAGTATGTCAGGCTATTGCGTGACTAGTCTGTGAGACAGCTGTCCTTATATTGGCACCAGATCCCAGATGTTAGAAACGCGGAATTTGCAGTATAGACAGGGCCGTTTCTGCCACATTTCTTTTCCTGTTGTTTATGTCTATATCAGGTGATCTACCTTGTTCCATTTCTTTGAGATCAGTACTTCCGGGCGTGGAGAAACTACGCCATGTTCTTCACAGTCTTCAAAACATCACCGGTGACAATGTGCACCTAGCCAAGATCTTGCCTATACCTCCGCTTTCTCCTTCAAACTACTGCCGAACACTAAACAGGGTATTGTTCGCAGCAAACTACGCAGCCTTCAGTACAATATCGACACAATGCCATACAACCCTGTCATGGCAAGCTCTGCAAGACATGTCAGATATCTGACATGGATACTATCACCTCACGTGGGAGGACCGCCCACCACGTGCATGACAGGTACTCACGTGACTTGGCCAACGTTGTCTATCTCGTACGCTGTAGGCAAGGATGCCCCCAGGCATGGCTTATTTGTGATACCATGCAGACGCTACGACAATGGATGAATGGACACCATGCAACAATGACCAGACAGGGACGTTCCCTTTAAGTGGGGGAACAGTTCAGCTTTCAAGGACATTTGCCTTTAGATCTTCGGGCCAACGTCCTCCAAGGTGGACTTGGAGATACACAACAATGCAGAATCACTGAGCAGAAGCTGATGGCCAAGTCTGGTACCCAGGAGGACAGCCTCAACCGGGATCATGGGTTCATATCGCACTACAGGTGAGCCCTCGAGACTATGCAATCTCACACACGCACGCATACACACACACATACTCACATACTCACACAGGCACTCTCTCATACATACACTCTCTCACACACACATACTTTCACGCTCACACACACTCTCTCCCTCTCTCTCAAGCAAGCACACACATATAGACACACTCTCTCACACGTGCACACTTTTTCTCTCACCCTCACACAAATACATACACTCTCTTTCCCACCCTTACATACACATACGCACTCTCTTCTTCACATATGCGTGCACACACACACAGACACGCACACCCACCCTTTCTCTCCTTCTCACACACAGGCATACACGTGCAAACACGCACACAAATAAATCTATGGGATAAATTTGCATTTAAAGATTTATAATTACAGATATGTTCTATTTTGCCTAAAAAACACACAATTTATGGACTGTCAATGTGGTGTTTTATAAATACTTACTTTGGAAATAAAACCAGTCTGATTTCAAATTGATACACAGGCAGACTCTAAAAAAGGCCTCACATTTAAAATTGAGCGCCTGACCGGGGATATCACCTTTTTTATACGGAGGGAATTGATGAAACCTTTAGTTATCTCAGGACAGTGACTTTCAGAAATTCGGGAATTTGCACATTAATCCTTTCTAATTGATTAAAGATTTAATGGCCATCTTCGGTTTGTTCAACACTGCATCATTTCTGTGACCCTTTGGTCTTTCGCTTTTAGATTCTGTGTCCGATGCCACCTATCTCACTGACACCTGAAGGAGTGAGACTCCGAAAGCTTGTGTCAACAAATAAGTCTGTTGGAACACAATTGAATCCTTTATCCTCGAAAAATCATTATCCTACATGAGTCTAACCGCCCTGTTCGGCGAATACTGAACAGGGTCCTTGGTCTTTAATTCGATAAGGAAGCCCTCATTAAAATTAGAATGGTTTTAGCCGTTTGTGAGGTTGTAGGAAAGGGTGCAATTGTCGTTAAGGCTCGGGTGTAGTTTGAAGGTTGTCCACTCGAGATTTCCAATCCGTCTGCTATCAAACTAACCACTCGTGAGTTTTTGCAACAACCCTGCACTTGTTTGCATCGCTGTGATCACGAGCAGCGCAGAAATAAACTGCAGTATCAGACGCTTGCAGCTTCAGGATTTTCACGGTGCACGACTCAAGATTGCGCCTGGTGCCTTCGAACCTGGCCTTGAAATCGTCTTCGAACGTGGGCTCTGAGGTACCAAACGAGGTTGCCATGAGCTGCAGGCCTGCTCCTCTGAGCTGCCGGTACCAGTACATATTAGTATCGCGAGTGTCATTTTGGTAACAGTGCATGACTGCCGTGTTCTCCTTTTGTAGAGACAAACGCTCCGGCCACTGGTAGATTTACAACTCCCTAAGGGAAGAAGATGGAGAGAAACAGAAACAGTTTTGCGTTGAAATGTCAATTGCTTGAGGGGATCTGTTTATATTCTCTGGTTTCCCACATTTCACACACTTACTAACCCTCTATGCCTCACAAGGACGTATCATTTCCCCATAATGGACAGAGAGAGAGTGGCCTCAGCCACTCAAGGAAACGGGTTTTGCTTTCGGTTATTTGGACCTTCGGCATTACCACTTCCAGTTGATGTGCGACGAACAGGGGCTATTCAAATGCAGGTCAGAAACAAAAAGAAGACATTTGTGGAAGCAGAGAATGATGCTGCTGCAAAAAAAAAGGCGTTTGCCCAATTGTTTCCTTTCTCTGAGCATTTTTCAAGAAATTTCCAGTTCCAATGCGCTTTGCCTTATCACAAATCTGCACATCATGCCAATTTGGCATTTATCTATCTCCCTATGGACGCACGGACTATTCCGCAGCAAGGCCTTTTTTTTCCTTCTCGACAGTACAGAAGAACGAAACTTGCACGTGGTTTCACTGACCGAAGTTACACTACGGTACCAAAATCAAATTAAAACTTGTTCAAATAGTTCATCAAGGGATGGAGGTTTACCTGAGAGCAGCAGTAACAGAAGATGCAGATAAAGAGCACCGAACATTATCCCTCCCGCCCAAATTGGTACAGCCCTCAAAGACTGCAAACCCTCTCGCCCTGGCACAGGATTTAATACATTGCTGTGGATATGACATCATCACTAGAGCTTCCAATAGGCTTCCTCCGTTTCTCTCTAAGTAAGAGCACATGTCTGTCCGTGAATACGCTGGTAACTGACCCACAATGTCATCAGCAATGTTAACGCTATAAGCCACCCACTGCGGGTTCATATAGATTGGAACGGTTCGCGTGTCTGTTATTTTTTATGTGGGGGATGGTGAGAGGCAAGTCATTTCTTGTTAAAGTGTAGAAGAATCGGTTAGAGGTCGCAGTCCTGCGCCATTTTGTATTTCAGGATGGATACACAGAAGAAAGTCGAACTGGGAAGAATGTTGCACCTGGAGGACGATCAAGTTGGTGAAAGACGCTCTTTGGTCTGCCCGAAACTTGTTGCTCTTCTACAGCAAGGAATTGACCTCGACCGAGTGTCGTAGACTGGCACATTCGAAGGCCCAGGACAACGTAAATAAAAAACCAAAAGAACTGCGGATGCTGTAAATCAGGAAAAAAAACACAGTTGCTGGAAAAGCTCAACAGGTCTGGCAGCATCTGTGGAGGAGAAAACAGAGTTAACGTTCGGGTCCGGTGACCCTTCCTGAGAACTGCTTGGGGCATCTGCCGCAGAGGTGGTGTTGGAAAACACCACTGACTGAATTTAAATTGGGGTCTGTTCTACTATCGGACCCTGCTGGTGCCTCAAATGCATGAAAATATAGTTTGGTTCAAGACGTGTCTTTGGTTTGTTTGTTGGATATAGTCAAACTCCAATGTTTTCTTGTTTTCTTCATATGCTACTGTACAGGACTGAATTGCGTTTGTGACCATGCATGGGCGTACATGTATGTGTAATATAGATAGTCTTTTTTATGCTTAATGCACCGTTTTCAAATCTAAAAAAACTGTTCCTACCGAAGTTCGTTCAGGTCTCAAATCACCCCGTTGGCTCCAAATGAATGTAAATAGTTTCCTGCAGGGGCGGAAAATGCTTCTGTATTCACAACTGCAAGGATGACCTGAGCGGGGTCAAATTCCAATGTGTCTTTCGGCATTGTTACTCTCTGTAGAAACGGTAAATAACTCTTTCCGGAACTTTTGCATGCACATATTGTTATAACTTTATTTTCACAATATAAAAGTTATTCTTCTCATCGGAGAGTTGTGGCTACCTTAGAAAACTTTTGACCACTGTCTAAAGTCTTTCCGTCAAAATACAGTGGGCATCTGTTCAGTTATTGGATCCTCTTGGTGGCTGAAATATATGTAAATAGTATTTTGCATAAGTAAGAAATACCTCTGGGATTGTTGCAACTGTGGGTAAAGAAAAACTCCAACGTTTACTTGATTCTCCATATGCAAAGATACCAGGGTATCCAACGGCTGTAGTGACCACGTACGTACGTAGAGATTTTCTACAATTAAAGTGCATTTCTGAAATAAATAAAAAAGAATGTTCCTAAGAGTGATCCGTTCAGTTCTCAAAATCCTTTCTTGCCTCAAAATGAATGTGAATAGTTTCCTGCACAAGTGGACAACGCCTCTGTGTTTAGAACTGCATGGACGATCTGAGAGATGTCGAATTTCAATGAGTGGTCCGTTTCTTTTACCTCTGCAAAGACAGTCTGGAACTGTTTAGGACAGTTTTGCAACAAAAACTGGCTGCCCTCATAGGGTATTTGTTGCAATACCACTGAGTCCTCCCTAAGCCTGAGAAGAAACATTTTCAAACAGATATAGTTTGACGGGATGAAAAATTGAGATATTCGATCTTTTGCTGTGTTCAAAGATGTTATTACACACCTCTGGAGCATGTAGTTTTTGAACTCAAGGTTCCTGGCTCAGAGGTGCATCACAAGATCCCTCCTCATTTATTCTAGATTCCTTCTAATGAACCTGATTATAGATGTAATTAAAATCTGGTGAAGGTAGGCCAATGTCGGTCGCCTGGCTCAGAGATAAGAACACTACCAGGTCTCCAACAAGACCCTGGGGTGTAATAGCAGAAATAAGTCTTTCAATTGTCTGCAGCTGACTCTGATTCAAGGTGATTCTCAAAGAGCATTGATGAAGTTTTATTTTCTCTGTTGATTCACTCATTTACTCAAAGCTACCATACAGCTTCACAGAGCTATAGCAAGAACATTATTAAGCTTAAAAAGGCATTTTGTAATACATTTGCTCAGCAAAATAATTGCCACCCTTTGCGGAGAGAGTTAGTGAGATTAAACAGATGAGGTAATCAGGGAGTCACGGTGAATGCAGTTCCTATGAAAGGCAGATAGCGTGAAGAGGGAGATATCTGTTTGGTTGTGGGGTCAGATTGTATTCGGCGGAAGGGATGGAGAATGATACGTTGGATGCGGAGGTTGGTGGGAAGGGATGTGATATCCATTCATGAGGATTTAAATTGGTTTGCTTAATCTGGTTACTCACAAACGTGTTTTAACAAACGCATAAGTCCTTCCAGGCTAACGTGGCTACATAGCCATGTTAATGAATGCAGAAGCTATTTGGCCATGCCATACGGAAATCTCACAGCAATTACAAAGATGTCAAGAGGAGCAGCCACCAAATCCATGTTTGATTGGAATAATTAGATTGATTGCCCTAGTGTAGTTTCGGGAAAAAGTTAAGAACGTGAATGCAAGATTATCCTTTATTACAAGAGGAACAAAAGAAAGGTTGTTATTAAGAAAGAGTGAACAGACCTGCTAGGGCATACAATGGTCTTGGAAAAGGGCTCAGAATATTTAGGTGTTTGTTTTTGACTGGCATGGACGCAATGTATGGTTGGCAGGGAAGTCTTCATCAATGAGCGCCTAGCTGAAATCCTCCAGAGGCACTTTCCCAATAGCTCAGCTCGTGGAATAGGGGGCTTTTAGACTTTTGACCCCGTTTTGAGCCTGTTTGAATCAATGTGATCACGAGTAGCATCAGTTGACTGCAAGCTCAGTATTTTCAGGTTGCACAATTTCTGAAAGGGTCTAGTGACTTCAACCCGCCTTTGAACCATTCCTCGGTCGTGGGATCAGAGCCGATGGCAAAGGTCACTATGAGCCGTAGGCCTGTTGCGATGTGCTGGAGGTACCTGTACATGTAGGTACACCCTCTTCCCTTCACCAACAGACAAGTGGTTCTCGCACAGGGAGACGAGGGCTGTCGGCAACCAGCTGAGGAGAAACTGGGGAACAGATAAGGTCAAATTTCAAATGCTACCATTATCACAGGAAGGCAATTTCTACCAAGGGAACCAGGGCACTCTGTCACACCTGTTTGACTTGTTTACATCTGCAGATAGACTTGCAGAACTCTGGGCACCCATTCATGGTGGAGCGAAACTGGGGCACACTCCGAATCACCATGTTTGGCTGCAATGCCAATTGTTCACAGAGACCAAGGTGTATCCTCTGGTTTCCCACATTCTACACACTTGGACCTCTGCCCGCCTCACAAACGCTTGACATTTATCAATTATGTGGAGACATAGAGAGAAGAAAAGAGACCATTGCCATTTACTAGTGTGGGCATTGTGCATGGTCCTTTGGAAGCTGGACATTGCCACCTTCATTCTGCAACAAGACAATTGTTTTTGTTGTTTTTAAGGGAGCAAACAGGAACGAAGCTTGCAAGTCATCTGACTGACCGAAGTTCGACAACAGCGCCAAAAGTGGACTAAAACTAGCTCAAATAGTTCACCGAGGCTGGAAGATTACCTGGGAGCAGCAGTAACAGGAGACGCAGATAAAGAGCACTGAACGTTTGCAACTGTGCTGAAAGTCAAATGCCAATGTTTGTTTTTTCCTTGTGCAAATACTGCACAGTGAAGAACAACATAACTGAATATGAATGTAAAGACTGATTTCCAATGGACAAAATCGGTTCTTTTTGGAAATAAATAAAACACAGTTCCTAACAATGCTCCGTTCAGTACTCAAACCCCCTGTTGCCTCAAAATGAATGTAAATAGTTTCCTGCACAAGTGGAAATGACTCTTTTTACAACTGCAAGGATGATCTAAGAGATGTCAAATTCCAGTGTCACATCTAATATTTTGCTGTCTGCAAAAACTGTCTAGAACTGGTTAAGTACGTTCAGCGTATACATTTTATTTTAATAAAGTTTACTTTAGCAATAAAACCTATTCCTTTTATAGGCTATTTGTTGTTACAAAGCCACAGGTACCTCCTGCCTGAGAAGAGATGTTTTCAAATAGATGTCAGATTTTGATAGGGCAAATATTGAAATGCTAGATGTTTTGCAAGAACCTGTTTGGGGATATTACACAGCTCTGGAGTAAATGGGTCTTGATCTCACGACTGGTGGTTCAGAGGTAGGTACTCTACCGCGGCACTAAAGAACCCAAGCTGTGACTATGCGAAGAAAAATCCGTTGTTCACTGCTGAATTTGATTCATGCCAATTATCAAAGAACATTGACGCCATTTTGTTTTCTCTCTTGATACACACAGGTACTGAAAGCCACCATGCAGCTTTTCAGGGTTGTCACAAGAAGATTTTTAATCTGGAGAACATATTTTGGAAGAGGTTTGATCAGCAATCAGTTACCGCCATATGGAGAGACAAACAGGTAATGAAATTTAAAAATAGGTTAATCAGACATGAGTTTTCATGAATAAGATTTAGTTTGCTTCATCTTGTCTTTCTTTATAACTACTCCTGAAAAACACACACCTTTTTATTTTGGCTAACTTGACAAATATATCTTTCTGTGCGAATACAGGAGCTATTTTTGTCACAAGACAATCTAAGAAAAAATACATAGTCCTCAGGAACACCAACCAGCAAATCGATGTTGAATTGGAAGAAACACCCCAATTGCACAAGCGCAGCGTCAGGAAGAAAATAGAAAGTGAATGGTAGGCTATCCTTTATCGCAGGAGGAATAAAAGGAGGGATGTTATTATGAAGTCAGAATCGGCAAACTGGGCTTATTTTCCTTGCAACGAAGAAGCTGAAGGGGGACACGATTGAGGCTTATGAAATTATGAAGGACATAGAGGGGAAGAAAGCTTTCCACTGATGGATGGATCAATTATCAGGGGTATAGATTTAAGGGAGGGTTTCCAACTGAACAACCCTCCCAGACATAACATTCCATATTTCCACCACTCTCTGGGAGTCTTTTAGAAATGATTCAATTTTTGAACCGTAATGGTAAGCCAGGTGCACAGAGGGGAGGTGGAGAAGGCTGGAAATTTCAAAGGATAGTACAATCACAAATATCATGTTCTCGGTCAATAACGTGGGCAGTGTGGGCATTTACTTAAGATAAGAGGCAGGAGGTTTAAAGAAGATGTGAGGGAAAACTTTTCACCAAGAAAATGGTGGGTATCTGTAGCTCATTGGCTGCAATGGTGACAATAATGGAACGTACTAGCCAAGTAGTGGAAAATGGGATTACGAATAGTTAGGTGTTTCTTTTCAACCTGAGCATATTTGATGGGCTAAAGAGCCAACCCTTTTTTCATTCATTCAAGAGAAGAGTGATGTGTTTGGCTAGGTAGCATTTATTGCCCATCCCTAATTGCCCAGAGGACAGTTAAGAATCAAACACATTTTTGTGGGTCTGGAGCTACATGTAGGACAGTCCAGGTAGGGATAGCAGTTTCCTTCCCTCAAGACATTAGTGAACCAGATGGGTTTTTCCGGACAACTGATTCATGATCATCATTAGATTCTTAATTCCCGATTTATATTGAATTCAAATTCCACCACCTGCCGTGGCCGGATTTGAATCTGGTCCTCAGAACGTTATCTGGGTTTCTGGATTAATAGTCTAGCAATAATACGCCTAGGCCATCAGCTCCCCCAAATTTCAATGCTGTAGATCTCCATGACTCACTCCTGGGAGGCTGGATAATTATTTTGGTCACTCAGGAGGTTATGTTGGATGACAGGGAAATGTACATCAATGACCAACTTGATGAAACATAGCAGTGGTGCTTTCCCAATTTCTCGGCTCAAGGTGTATCAGGTTGGTAGGTTTTTGGTTCAGCTCCAAACCTGTTGAATCGCGGTGATCACTAGCAGCACAGTAATAAACTGTTATATTATGCTGTTGCAAGGTCAGTATTTTCAGGCTGCATGACTTCTGACTGGTTCCAGTGACATCAAGCTCCTCCTTGAAACCGTCCTCAGGCGTGGGATTAAACCAGTAACAGAGTTTGCTATGAGCTGCAGGTCTGCTCCACTGTGCTTGCTATGCCAGTACATGTAGCTCTCGTTCGTGTCGTTTTCGTAGCAGTGTATCTCCACTGTCTTCCCCTTTTGTACAGTCACTCGCTGTCACCATTGGGAGATGAGGGTGCTTCACCAACTTGCTGAGGGATCAAGACAGAGAGAAAATCGATACGGTTTAGTGTGAAATAGGAACTTACGCAATGTAGGTAGAGAGAAAGAAACGAAACACTTCGTGCCAAATATTCCAAGCACAGCAGCTGAGCCGATGAAAACAGTGTGCATCCCCGGATCCCCGACTGAACGCAGTTGCTGGTCTCTCGACATGTTTGGTCATTGAAATACCTTGACCTGCCACCACGTGCAATTAGATTAATATTGCCCACCACCATCACAAAGGTGAACATGAGTCTGGAGTCCATTCATAGGTTGGGCAGGTTAAAAAAACAGATTGTGTTTTTGCAAGGTAGGCGGTGGACAGTTGGCAATTACCAGCACACATAAAAAGCATCACTTCTCAGGGAGGCGGCAGAATCAATCTTGCCTGTGTCAACACTTGGGATGAAGTTTCCAAGTTGACTCTTCTCCCCCGATACACCCCCCCCCCCCATTTTATTTCCAACCAAAAACAGAAAATGCTGGAGAAAACCTACAGCATCTGTGAAGAATGAAAGTAGAGTAATTGTTTCGGGTCCAGTAACGCTCGTTTAGAACGGGCCTATTGTCTTGTCGATATTTTGCAAATAAGAAATTACCAAATCTTTATATTAACCTGCTCAGGGATGTTATGACAACTCCCTGGAGCTAATAAGTCACGAACCCGGGTCTCTGGGCTCAGAAGGAGGCCACTATCATTGTGCTACAAGAGCTACTCGTCCATTCTACTGCGCAGATTGCCATTTGAGGGATTGCTTCAGCAGCTCCCAACGTAACTGGCCATAGCAAGCTACACGACTGCGGAACGACAACTGGTAATCCTCAAGGCGATCTCGCTGTTCCTTTAGCCGCCAGAATTTACATCTCTCAACAATTGTGAACCATACTCTGGGAGCATGAGAAGCAGTAGGCATACATAGGCAGTTCACAGCAGGATTCTGCAATCTATCGCCATCTCTACATGCTCGAGATCAGCTCCTCCTCCACATACTGCATTGTTACTGCCGCTGCCCCTCATTTGGTGGCTTGGTGTGGAATTTGTGTCAATATTAGCTGTCTCTTTCTTATCCCTACAGTTAAGAGCCATGGATTTTATGGTCACTTTGAAATTTATTGTATAAATTCGTAAAGCCATGCATCTGCCTTGTGGAAATGTAAGTGATTGGAAGGCAGCATTGCAAAAATTAGAGACGTTAAATGCAGTGTTTAATACAAGTGAACCAAAGTACGACGTGATTGACACAGTTTTGTTTCGTTTGTTCCTGGGATTTGGTTTGGCCAGCATTTATTGCTCATCCCTAAAAGTCCTTAAGAAGGTAATGGTCACAGGACATAGAAATGGGAACAAAAGTAGGCTATTGAGCCCTTCGAGTCTATTCCACCATGCAATGAGATCATGACTGTTCTGTGGCCTAACACCATTTATTTCACTTTGACTATTATCTCTTAATACTTTTGCTTAATAAACGTTTATCTGTATCAAATTTGAAATTCATAAATGAAGATCACAACTGTCATTTTTGAAAAGAGTTCGAAATCTCTACCATACCTCATGTGTAGAAATGTGTTCTAAATACCTCCTAGATGGTTTGGACCGAATTCGTAAACGGTACCAACGTTCAATAATCGCACACCAGTGGAAATAATTTATCTATCCCGTCCTTTCCTGTCTATATCTTGAGAAGATGAACAAAGATGTTTCGAGCATTGGGTAATGCTGCCAAGAGGAAATATTACGTTGACTAATGTGTTCCTCCTTGGAAACATAGAAAATTTGTGCTCGCTTAGGCCATTCAGTCCCGAGACCCCCTCTACCATTCACTATGGTCGTGGCTGATCAAAGAGGAGGTTAGTAGGAGGTAGTTGGATGTGGTGTACAAAACTAATGCTGATGCTGAAGTAAGTGGGTGTGCAAAACGCCTCCTTACTTTAGCAGAAATATTAATAAAGAGGAATAATGAATTAAAAGTGTTTTGCACAAATACTGTGAGAGATACGTGGAAAATATAACTCATTAGATGGCGGTCATTGGTCTGGAACTCATTGCCTGACGAGGTAGAACTCTTCAACTCATTGAAAATGTGTTTGAATATGCGTCTTTAGGAAAGTAGCTACCAGGGTTATAAATTCAATATTGGAAAGTGCAAGTAGACTGGCAGCTCTTCTTACTTCTGTGTAAACTGAATGATCCAAGTGACCTTTCTCCATGCAATGAAATCGAATTCACAAAGGCGAGGAGGTCATGGGTGAAAAATCTGTTTATTTTTATGCGATGTGGGACTACAGCACTAGCCTGAATAACTGCTGCATGTATATTTTGTGCTCAGATGTTTTGTGTATAAACCACAACCATTCCCTCCATGACAGCTATTTTAATTCAATTCTTTCAAGGGCACCTTATTATTACAATCACTTAAATTCTATCTTGAAGGCAAGTGTAGTTAGTCTAATATTAATTGTTCAGATGACTAGACGACAAGGCATTTCCAGGTTTCACTAAAATAAACTCTGAGTAACCCACACGTGCAGTAATGCAGAGCGATGCTAGGTACGACACCTGGGAGTACACCCATTGACATTGGAAGATCTTGCTATGGATCAGATCAGACACCCAACACCCCACCACCACCACACCAAAAGGAAAACAAATTCTGAGGATATATCCTACACCCAAGCTTTTATACTTATTTAAAGGCAGCTGTAAGGTGCTCTGTTGCCATATGTAATTAGATTGGTCTACCACGGCTCTTTAATCAAAGCACACTTCAGAATTACACCACAGGTAAAATACAGATGATAGAACAAACGGGCGTAACTTCATTGAAATACTTAACAAGATAATTTTTTTAACCACAAATCATCAACTGTTCCAGTATAGGCAGCATCTCACAAATGTACCCTTCGTGAGGCAATTTATCAACTCAGTTTTACTCTCATGGTTCCCCATGGTAGGCTGATGGAGAAAGTGAAGTCGCATGGTGTCCAGAGTGTACTAGTTAGATGGATAGAGAACTGGCTGGGTAACAGGAGACAGAGAGTTTCAGTGGAAGGGAGTTTCTCAAAATGGAGAACTGTGACCAGTTGTGTTCCACAGGGATCCGTGGTGGGACCAATGTTGTTTGTGATATACATAAATGATCTGGAGGAAGGTATAGATGGTCTGATTAGCAAGTTTGCAGATGACACCAAGATTGGTAGAGTAACAGATAGTGAAGGGGACTGTCAGAGAATGCAGCAGAATATAGATAGATTGGTGAGTTGGGCGGAGAAATGGCAGATGGAGTTCAATCCAGGCAAATGCGAGATGATGCATTTGGAAGATCCAGTTCAAGAGCGAACTATACGGTAAATGGAAAAGCCCTGGAGAAAATTGATGCACAGAGGGATCTGGGTGTTCAGGTCCATTGTACCCTGAACATGGCAACGCAGGTTGATAGAGTGGTCAAGAAGGCATATGGCATGCTTTCATTCATCGGACAGGTTATTGAGTATAAGAGTTGGCAGGTCATGTTACAGTTGTATAGGACTTTAGTTTGACCACATTTGGAATACGGCGTACAGTTCTGGTCGCCACATTACCAAAAGGATGTGGATGCTTTGGAGAAGGTGCAGAGGAGGTTCACCAGGATGTTGCCTGGTATGGAGGGCGCTAGCTATGAAGAGAGGTTGAGTAGATTAGGATTATTTACATTAGAAAGACGGAGGTTGAAGGGGGACCTGATTGAGATCTACAAAATCATGAAAGATATAGACAGAGTGGGTAGCAAGAAGCCTTTTCCCAGAGTGGAGGACTCAATTACTAGGGGTCACGATTTCAAAGTGAGAGGGGAAAAGGTTAAGGGAGACATACATGGAAAGTTCTTTATGCAGAGGGTGGTGGGTGCCTGGAATGCGTTGTCAGCGGAGGTGGTAGAGGCGGACACGATAGCATCATTTAAGATGTATCTAGACAGATACATGAATGGGGCGGGGAGCAGAGGGATACAGATCCTTGGAAAATAGGCGACAGGTTTAGATAGAGGATCTGGATCGGCGCAGGCTTGGAGGGTCGAAGGGCCTGTTTCTGTGCTGTAATTTTCTTTGTTCTTTGTTCTTTGTTCTCAGGTGCTGTCTTCCCACTCAGCACACAGAGAGAGAGATGCCAGTTACAGCAGCCAGCCAGAGAAAACTTGTCACTAACTGAAAAAAATAATTAAATACCTTCCTGGGTCTGTGTGAGATCTCATCCCATCCATTGATGTTTATTTTGTCTTATTGCAAAGAAATTCCCAGAGTGAACTCAAAAGTTGTTTATCAACTGCCTGTCTGAAAGTGACATTGCAGTACCACTGTGGCAACACGTCTCTGCAAGAGAAATAGAACAGGATGCATCTCTCTTAAAGACACAGTACCTCCACAGAGTGCAGAACAGAAATGCTTGCTTTAGCTTATGTGTTAGCACTCATTGTATCTGAGTGAAAACGCCACTGGTTTGAATCCTGCTCCTACAAGTAAACTCCTCCACCACCCTCAAGCCCAGTGCCAATTCTGTACCCAAACCAAGATAAATAGTTTGCAGTAGAAAGAGCATAAAACTGCAAAGTTCGATGTCAAAATCCAGCGATGATACTTACTGTGTACTGAGAAGGCACCTTATGCACAAAATGGAGAAGGAATGCTCAAGAGTGAGAGGAAGTACATCATAGATTTAACAGGCAGACATAAGTGTTTAGCATCAAGTGCAGCCCAGGGCAATAGTTCTAGTGTGATAAAACCATGGAATATGAAGACCAGGATCAGAATCAATACTACAGATATATTATAACCAAGGTATATACGAACACAATGTCTTCACTCAGTGCTTTGGATGTGGTCTCTCTAAGGAACTGAGGACGGACAAGTCCTCAAATCCTGATGGTTTCCATCCATGGGTGTCAAGAGAGGTAGGAAAACACATTGTCGATTCTCTAACCAAAATCTTTCAGATTTCTGTGGATTCAGTTTTTTCTGAATTGGAAATTTGCTCATCTGATCCCACTCTTTAGGAAGGGTGACAGAGAGAAATCAGTAATTAGAGGCCAGTTAACATAATATCTGTGATGGGGACTTTTTTGGAGTTCGTTGCCATGTATAGGGTAACTGATCACCTCCAAAAGTTTCAGTTGATCAGGGAGTGTCATCATAGATTCATGAAGGGTAGGTCGGTGCCTGACAAGCATCAAACAGATGAGGTGACAAAGGTGGTGGACAGAGGTAAATCGATGGATGTTGTTTGTGGGGACTTTCAGAAGGCCTTTGGTAAGGTCCCACACAAGAGATAGTTAGTAAAGGTGGAATCCCACAGAACTGAGGATAAATTACTGACATGGTCAGGAAAATGGTTGAGTGACAGGAAAATGTGAGTCTGAATAATGTGTAATTGCTCAAATTGATAGCGCACAAGTAGTGGTGTCACACAAAGATCCGTCTTGGGGGCTCAAGTATTCGCAATATTGATTAGCGAATTTTATAATGGCATAAAACCTCTCATATCCAAATTTGCTGATGACACAAATTGGGCAGTTGTGTCTGACAGTTTTAATGGCAGTACAAAATTCCAATAGGATATCAATAGATTAGTTGAATGGGAAAAGAAAAGTGACAGATGGATTTTAATAAAAGCAAGTGTGAGGCGATCCATTACATTCAGAAAACAATGCACAGATCAAGGTATGTTTTAGAAGGCACAAATTTAAATACAGTGAATGTCCAACAAGAGTTCAGGACACAGCTTTGTTTTTAAAATGCCACAAATAGGTGCACAAAATAGCCAAGAGGTTTCGGAATGCTGGCCTTCATATCTAAAATGCTACAATGTAAGGATTCAGGTTGTTTGCTGCAGTTATAGAAAACCTTTGTTAGACCCCACTTGAGTACGGTAAGCAGACCTGGGCACCACACCATAGGAAGGATGTCATGGCCTTGATGGGAGTTCAACACAGGTTTAAAAGAATGATACCCGGATTTTAGCGCTTTAGTTATGAGGCGAGATTAGACAAATTCGGCTTCTATTATCAAGAACTTAGAAGATTGAGGTGGTGATCGATTCGAAGTCTTCAGGATATTAACAGGGAAAGACATGTTAAATAAAGATAAACCATTTCCACTGGAGCAGTCTAAGGATTAGGGCTAGACTGTTCAGGAGAGTTGTTAGAAATTCTTCTACATGCCATGATTAATGGAAAGGTGGGGAGTGGAGGGTGGTTATTAAAGTGGATAAGGAAGTTAAGCAAAGTCACCAAAAATATCCTCTGAAAGAATGCTACTTTTATGAAAAGAAAACATTGTCAAGTCGAGCACGGAATTAGGAGCGAGGGTGTTCGTTCTTTATCACGCTGCACCATAAGAATGTGACTGATCTATACCTTAACGCATGCCCCTTTCTCCCACATTCAGACATGGAACGTGAACTCAATTCATATTTTTTCATGCCTTTTGGATCACAAAAACCTAAGTCACAGATTGGAAATTAACAATTTATTTTTTTCATCAGTTTCCACCAATGTAAAATGCTATTAGATCTCCGTTCAGCTTTCTTCTTTCCAAAGGGAACAGTCCCAAATTCTTCAATCTATTCTCATTAATTACGTTTCTCATCCCTGGAAACAGTTTTGATTTGTTTTGTTTTAGGACAAGTTTTAAATCGAAGCGTAGGCGACTGAAACCTGGTGACTTGAAACGAAGGAAGTAGATCTGGGTTGATTTTCTGCAGTGGTTTCTTTTTGTCACGGTGCCAGATGAGTTTGTAGCTCTGTGCCCTATCTCCAGTCCCGCAGTGATAGATCGCCGTGTCCTTTAACAGCACTCTCTCCACCTTGAGCTTTGACATTCTGTCATTGTTGGTCCGGCTGATGTCAAATCCATTTTTGAACCCCTCTCCATACTCAGGCTTTCCGCCACTGTAAAAGTACCCAACTAATGTGAGTGCCTGCCCAGGTCTCTGTTGGTACCAGACCATGTTGTCCCGGACTGTTCCATTTTGATAGCAATGGAACTCAACCGATTTCCCTTCTTCAGAGACGACCTGGCGAGGCCACTGATACGGCAGATCTCCCTGGACACTGCCTGCAAAAGTCGGATAAGCAGATCAATGGATTCATTCGCAGTCAGACACCCAGACTCGTCCCGCTTTTAGATCATGGAGCGTGTACTTCCGGGTTAATAAACTCAGCGATAACCTCGTTAATACGGACAAGCTACAAAGTCGTTGAGAAATTATTTTCTTGCAAAAGACGCCTTTATCCAGTGAAAGAAATGCAACTTAAAAAACTTAAAGAAGACTTTATATTAAGCAAGCCTTTCAATTTACGTAAAATATAGATACACAATTTGGACGCACTACAATGCTGAGGTAATTTCACTGCGGATGTTTCAAACCATCTACGATTTCTCAATGTAAAAGTAAGACATTTTTTATAACTAAGGATAATGTAAGTTTATTGTTCTATATTATCGATTCTTACATGGAATCAGTACGAGAACTGTAAACTGCAATAAACTCGAAAGCATCCTCCAGCAAGGTTTAATTCAGCAGAGACTCCCTTTGCAGTTCAGGATTTGATCTTGTCCTGGTTCTGACTTATTAAGCCTTTTTATCAGGAAGGCAAAAATGCTGCACGCTGCTACTGCTCTGTAGATTGTCTCAATGCAACTAACACGACCTCTACCTCTGACTCACTTCCCCGCCACACCCCCACCTCCAATCCCGGAAGTGGCATCAGTCCACCCCAAAAAAATCAAGTGTTCATGCAACTACTCCAGCAAAAGTCATCAAGTGCCAAGAAATTACCATTTTCCTAAAGGGAGGATCTAACCAACGCCCCTTGACGTTTAATGTTAGTCAGCTTGCTCGTTAATATTGTGGGAACTTCTATTGACCAGAAACTGGGTTAGAAAGCCATGTCAATTCTATAGCTATATAAGGGCTGAGACGTTGAGAATCCTACAGTGAAGTAAGAGCTCGGCTCTACAGTTACAGTCCAACATGTGTAAAGCATAAAGCAGGTCTGCTTTGGAATTTTCAAAATAGCCTGGATCAGTGTACGATCTACAAGGGTCAGAGTACACGATCTACGAAGTGCATTGTACAACATCTACAAGGTGAAGTGGACACCATATACAAAACACGATGTGAATCTTCCATAAGTTGCACTGGGCCAAGAGTTTGCACCATCTACAAAATCCAGTGTGCATCATATACAAAGTGTCGTGTGCATCATTTACAAGATGAAGTGGGCACCGTAAAAGAGGTTCAGTGCGCAATATCTATAAAGTTCAGCACGTGTAAGGTCTGGTGTGCAACATCTACAATGTGTAATGGGGCAGGAGTGTGCACAATTTCAAAGGACAATGGGGTACGAGTGTGCACCCTGCACAATGTGCAAAAGGGCAGGATTGTACACTTTCTCCACGGTGATTCCAATCTTATAGTGAATATATCTCAACAAGGTGATTCCAATCTTATGGTGAATATATCTCTGAAATGGTATGAGAAAAGACATTCAATTTAGACGCATTCGGGATCACCAATAAATTATGTCTTTGTCAGGAGTACAAATGTGCCAAGATTTAACTATATATCTTCTGCAGGTAAACCGCGAAGCGGCTAGGCCCGAAACGTCAAGCTTTCCTGCTCCTATGATGCTGCTTGGCCTGCTGTGTTCATCCAGCTCCACACCTTGTTATCTCAATCTTTCCTTTCATGCCTTTCCTCGCCCACCTTTGTCTTTCTATTTTTGGTATCCTCTTCAATATTAAACAATCGTCTACTTTAGACAATCACAAGAAGGACATGCACCATGGCCCTGTAAACAAGCAATCTTAAGTCATTTGTGGAAATAGCCAAAGTGAAAAATCAGTGAAGAGGCTGCAGATTTGCTCCATGATACTGCTAGAGTTGTTCTTGTGTTATCAATCTCTGTCCAAAGCGTCTTGGCTCTCTATCTCAATAAGCCTTCAGCGCCTCCTACTGATACAAGTGGCAATCTACCATTTATGAGATGAAATGTATTATAGAGGCATTTTGAAGTTGCGTTTTGAAATTGCTGCATAAGAATACAAGTCGATAAGACATAGGAGCAGAGGTAGCCCAATCAGCTGATCGAGTTTGCTCTGCCATTCAATGAGATAGGGTTGATCTGATAATGATCAAGTCCAATTTCCTGCCCTTTCCCATAACCATTGATTCTCTTCCTGATTACAAATCTGTTCATCTCAGTCTGAATATGTTTAATGACTCAGACTGGACGGCCCTCATCAGGAAAAACAAAATTCCAAAGATTCACTACCGTCCTTCTCATATATGTCTTAAATGAACAATTCATTACTCTGAAATTAGGCCCTCTGGTCCTCAATTGTCCCAAAAATGGGAAACAACCTTTCCAAATCTTCCTGTCAAGTGTGCAAAGAACCTTGTAAGTCTTAATTAGGACGCTGTCCTCCTAAACTGAAATGTGCACAGGTCCAATTTGCTCAACTTCTCCTGAAAAGACAATCCTTCCCAGTCTGGAATCAACCTAGTGTACTTTCTCTAAACTGCCTTCAGTTCCTGTTTATCTTCCCTTAGATAAAGAGCTTAAAACTGTTCATAGCATTCTAAGTAGAGTTTCGGGTTGATGATACAGCAGCACTAAAGGAATGGCAATATAATTCCAAGTCAGGATGGTGAATAGCTTGGATGGGGAAGTAGCAGAGAGTGTTGTTCCCTAATATCTGCTGCCCTTGTCCTTCTAACTGGTAAAGGTCATCAGACTTGCACTTCAGTACCTCCATAGTTCTGAATGGTGCATAAGATTATACAAGCTTCAGCAATCATTCCTGTATCTTAAAATTGGAACAGTGCAGAAGGAGACTATTCATCCCATTGTTCCTGCACCGACCCTATCGCCTAATGCCAATCTCATGCCTTTTCCCCGTATCCCTGCACATATTTCTATGCAAATAACTATCCAATGCCCCTCTTGAATACTTTTGAATCGATTCCACCTCTCCCACTTTTCAGGCAGTGCATTGCACACCCTAACTACTCGCTCTGTTAACAAGCTTCTTTTCTCACATCATCCTTGTTTCACAATTGCATCACTTTAAACCTATGTTCTCCTTCCTGTTATGAATTTCTCCCTATCTGCTCTATCCAGCTGTGATTCTTTTTCAGTTTATGATGGAGTGAACAACATTGATGCAGCAACCGCACATGATTGGGTCCACTACTCCAAGGAGGTAGTGCAGTGAAGTCGTGGGCCTGCAATGGTTGATTTAAAGTGGCTACAATTTTTGGCCTATCTTCTCGGTATGACTCCAACCAGCGAGGACAATTACGCTCTGATTCACCCAGAACCCACTTTATTGGGATCTTTGCTGCCATGCTCAAATGCTGCCTTTATATCGAAGGGCAGTCGCAGTTAGCTAATGCCTGGAGTTCCGTTCTTTTGGAAGAAGGACACAATGTGTTAAGGACCTGATGCAGAAGTTTCAATCCTTGTAAGACTATCTTGGGTGCACTGTCAATGACCTCTTCCGTTACATGCTACTAATCGAGAGAAGACGATTGGGTGATGAATGGCCAAGATGGATTTGTCCTGCTTTTACTGAAGACAACATAGCAGATCACCTTTCCACATCCTGCAGAAGGGTTACCAGACCCCAAGCGTTAACTCTGACTTCTCTTCATAAATGCTGTCAGACCTGCTGAGCTTTGCAAATGTTCTGTTTTTGTTTCACTTTTCTACATTGTTGCCTACATGCCCCAATTGTAACTGTACGAGATCAGCTTGGCAGGGGTAAGGTTCTTTCTGCAGCACAGGTCCTCGGTCATATTGCTGGAGCGTTGTCTGATGTGCTCATTGCTGGCAGTGTTGGCTACTCAGAGTAAACTGAGATCTACACACATGTCTAAGTCTGGTATAATTGCGGATTTTGGAGGCCAGAACCGAACACTGTGTTGCAAGTGTTGTATGACCAATGGATATGGAAACAAGAACTATGCACTGAATGAAATCATGTCTGGTTAAAATCTGTGGATACAGGTTGTTTCCACAATGCTGGTCAAATGGCTGCAAATGGATAACAAGTCCCATTGTTTAAAAAGGGTGACATGGATAATCCAGGAAATTACAGGCCTGTGAGCCTCAGGTCAGTGCCAGGAAAATTATTGGAAATTATCTGTAAGAACTTGGAAGCAGATGGGCTGATTAGCGATAAGCAACATGGATGTGCAGGGCGGTCATGTCTCATTAACTTGAACGAGTTTTTTGAGGAGGTGGCGAAGACTATTGATGAGGGAGAAACGATTGAAGTTGTATACATGGACTTCAGTAAAGCCTTTGACAAGGTGCCTCATGGCAGACTGGTACAAAAGGTTGAAGTCATATGACATCGGGGTGAGCTGGAACAATGGATACAGAACTGGTTTAGTCATCGGAGACAGAAGGTGGAAGGATTCTTTTTGATATAGAAACCTGTGACTAGTGGTGTTCGACAGCAATCAGCGCTTTGGCCTCTGCTTTTCATGATCTACGTAAATGATTTGGAGGAAAAAGTAGCTGGTCTAATTAGTAAGTTTGCAGATGATACAAAAATTGGTGCAGTTGCGTATGGTGAGGAGGATTGTCAGAGGATACCTCAGGATATAGATCAGTTGGAGGCATGGGCAGAAAAAAAAACGTCAGATGGAGTTTAATCCAGACAAATGTGAGGGGATGCATTTTGGAATGTTAGGTACAGGTGGAAATTATACAGTGAATGACAGAACCCTTAGGAATATTGATTTGCAGATGGATCTGGAGGTGCAGGTCCACAGATCCTTGAATGTGCCAGCACAGGTAGATAAGGTAGTAAAGAAAAAGGCCTATGGCATGGGTGCCTTCGTTGGAAGTAAAATTTGATATAAGGATAGTTAGGTTATGCTGTAGCTTTGTAGAACTTTATTTTGGCCACACTTGCAATATTGCGTACAGTTCTGGTCACCACACTACCAGAAGGATGTGGATGCTTTGGACGGGTACAAAAGAGGTTTAACACGATGTTGCTTGGTCTGGGAGATTTCAGCTATGAAGAAAGATTAGATCGATTGGGCTTTTTATCACTGGAGTGCAGGAGGTTGAGGGGTGATCTGAAAGAAGCTTAGAGAGCGATCTCATAGAAGTTGATAAAATTTTGAATGGCATAGATAGAGTGGAAAGTAAGAAGCTTCTTCCCAAGTTGGATGGGTTAACTACTAGGGCACACAGTTTCAGGGTGTAAGGGAGGACATTTAAAAGAGATGTGTGAGGTGTGTTTTTCATACAAAGGGTGGTGAGCACCCGGAACACGCTGCCAGAAGAGATGGCAGAAGCAGGCACAATAGCAAAGTTCAAGAACCACCTGGACGAATCCATGAATAGGAAGGTAATAGAGAGATATGGATCCTTTAAGTGAAGACAGTTTTAATATGGAAGGGCACAATGTGTTGGTGCAGTTTTGGAGGCCCGAAAGGACTATTTCTGTGTTGTGTTCTTCTTTCTTCTTTGTTCTAAGTAAGTGCAAAGTGTTGCAGATGTAGTCAAAATAACATGTATGAAGACCACTTTGAAGAAGAGTCATGCCAGACCCAAAGCATTAACTTTGTAACTCTCTCCACAGGCAATTCCAGACCCGCTGAGTTTCTCCAGAGTTATCTGTCTTGTTTCAGATTTGCAATATCCACAATATTTTGGATGTAATCGAAGACTAGAATGGAATTGATACTCTGAAACCAAAGTATCTGAACATTATAGGGTGCAGCCTCATGAAGGTGCCTACAGGCCACATTGTGCAGAGTGCTCCAGATGTGGTCCAGAAATAATGACTGGAAAACAGTGGTGGTGATTCTATCTCTGAGCTTGAAGACCTCAGTTCAAGTCTCTGATCCAGAGGGGTGTAAAAGCAGTTCTGAACTGTTTGATTAAGTATTTGCCTAAGGAGAGCAGACATGTGCACCATCTGCCATTGATTAACAATGCCAGTGAAGTGGAGTGACGTTGGCATTTGTGGTACAACTCAAAATTCAGCCACCTCACAGTTATGGAGATCAGAGATGGGCTTTATCGATATCTAACAGAGTACCACTTGCTTCCAAAGGGTGAAGACTGGATTGGGTACACCAGTTCCTGTCGTTTCTGCTATTTTTCAGACTGGACACCTGAATGAAGGGTAAGGCTGTTAAGATTAAGGAACAATGGATGAATAAAGATATTGAAATCCGAGTCAAGAATAAAACAAAATCTTATTTAGATATAGACGAGTTTTTTTCAATGAACCTCTTAATCAATATTAAGAGTGCAGTGGCATTCTTAAGAAACAAATTAACAAGGTAAAGAGGAGATACAAGATAGTATTGGCAGACAATGTTAAAGATAATCCAAATAAATTGCACAAATTCAGTGAGAGCAAAAGGGTAGAACCCCGCAAATATCAAGGAGGTTGTCTTTGTGTTGAACCCCAGGAGATGGGAGAGACACTGAATAAATTTTACGTGATCATGTTTACTGTGGAGAAAGAAATTGAGTCGAGAGAATGTAGAGAAATCGATGTTGATGGTTTCTAAACAGTTAACGTTACAGAAGAAGAAGTGCTAGAGGTCTTAGAGAGTGTAAGGGTGGCATAAATTTCCAGCTCCTGATCTAATGTATCCGAGAACGTTGTGGGAAGTAAGGGAGGAAACTGAAAGATAAAAATATTTCCATCACTTATAACTGTGGGTGAGGTGCCTGATGACGAGACAATGGCTAATGTCGTATCTTTGTTTCAGAAAGGTTGTCAGAAGAAACCGGGGAAGTATAGGCCCGTAAGTCTGACTTCCATTCTGGGTAAATTGTTAGAGCTGATTGCAAAATTTAGGATTTGTGGATATTTCGAGGGGTAAAAATTGAGTAAGGATAGTCAGCATGGATTTTGCGAGGAAAATCGTGTATCACAAACTTGACTGAGTTGAGTTTTTTTGAGGAAGTTACCCAAAGGTTTGATGAGGCAAAGCAGTCGGCATTGTTTACTTGGACTTTAGTAAAGCCTTCAAGAAGGCTCTGCATGCTGGACTAATTAGTAACGTTGGGTCACAGTGCGCTTGCTAAGAGACATAAAATTGGGTTGACAGCAGGATACAGTAATTTAGATGAGAATATTGAAAGCATGGTTAGTAAGTTTGCGGACGACAGTAAGATTGGTGGTATAGTAGACAGTGAAGAAGGTTGTTTAAAGTTATAAAAGGATCTCGATCAAATAAGTCAATGGGCTGAAAAATTGCAGATGGAGGTATTGCATTTCGGTACAACAAACAAAGGTAGGTCTTATACAATTTATGATAGGGCCTTGGGAGCGTTGTAAACTGAGGAGAGCAGATTTTTTGAACAAAAGATCTTAAAGGAGGAGGGGAAAATCTTTTACACAGACGGTGGTTCGTGTGTGGAATGAACTTCCTAAGGAAATGGTGGATGTGGGAACAATTACAACGTTTGAAATACGTTTGAATAAGTGCACGAACAAGAAAGGTTTGGAGGGTTGCGTGCCAGGAGCCGGCAGCTGGGCTTAGTTTAGGTTGGGATTATGTTCGGTATGGACTAGTTGAACGGAAGAGTATGCTTCCTTGCTGTATGATGCTATGACTCTGAATTTATGACCATTTGATATCGGAGCATACTCAGATCTTTCGGGCCATCAAATCTGTTCCACTATTCGATCATGGCTGATATGTTTCTCAATCCATTTTTTCCCTTTACTAATCGAGAACGCATCTATCTCTGTCTTAAAAGACACTCAATGACTTGGCCTACAGTTCCTTCTGCAGCAATGTGTTTTACAGATTCACAACCCTCTGGCTGGAGAAATTCCTCCTCACCTCAATTCTAACGTGTCGGACCTTCACACGAGTCCTGGCTCCTCGTGGAAATATTGTCTCCAAATGTAGTAGCAGATGTGGCCACATGAGGTTGCTGTTCACCACGTCCTCCCTGAAATGCAATAGTCCCTCAGCACAGGGGAGATGGATTATTTTCAAATTGACTGCTGGAAACACTGGTTCCTGCAAAGGCTACGGAATCTGACAACATTCCAGCCTGAAAGCTGGTGCTCCAGAATTTGCTGCTTCCCCAACCAAACTGTTCCAGTATAGTTACTGGCACCAACCCGACAATGTGGAACATTGCCCAGGTATGTCCTGCACATAAAAAAGGGGCAAATCCAACACAGAAAATTATGCCCAATTATTCTTGATCATCAGTAATGTGGTGGTAGGTGTCATCATCACTGCTATCAAACAGATCCTGGTCAACAATAACCTGATCAGTGACTCCCAGTTTGGGTTCCGCCGGGGCGACTCATCTTCTAAACTCATTACAGCCTTGGTTCAAACATGAACAAAAGAACTGAATTCCAGAGGTGAGTTGAAAGTGACGGCCCTTGATATCAATGCTGCGTTTGACCGAGTGTGACAGCACGGAGCCCTAGTAAAACTGAAATGAATAACCATTCTCAGTGCTTCTTCTAAGTGTTGTTCAACGTGGAGGAATACTGATTCATTGGATGAGGGAGGATGGTATGTGATAATCAGAAGACGGTTTCCTTGCCCATATAGAACCTGTAACCATGAGATTTCTTGGAGTCTACAGCAAATGTTGAGAACTCCCTGGACATATAAAGGTAAAATGATGCTGGTGCCTGGGACATTTTCTGTAAGGTATGATTCTGCGAGTATGACTATGTCAGGCTGTTGTTTGACTAGTCTGTAAGTCAGCTCTCTCAATTTTGGCACTAGGTGCAGGTGTTAGTAAGGAGGATTTTACAGGGCTGTTTTTGATACTTTGATGTTTTTGATCGTCTTATGAATAAAGGTTAATCAGATTGGGATTATACTCACTGGAGTTTATAAGAATAAGAGATGATCTCATTGAAGAACAAAGTATTCTTAATAGGCTTGACAGCGTGAATACTGAGAGGATGATTCCCCTCATGGGAGAGTCGAGGAACAGAGTGCATATTCTCTGAAGAAAGGAACACCAACTTACGACTGAGAAGAGGAGGAATTTCTTCTCTGCAAGGGTTGCAAGTCTTTTGAATGCCTTGCCACATGGAGCTGTAGGATGGATCCTTGTAAGTATTTATGGTTGAGAGAGATAGATTTTTGATCAGTTGGAGAATTAATGGTTACGGAAATGATCAGGAAAGTTGATTGAGAATAACTGGCACTTGAAGCTCTGACTCAGATTCGAGGGTCATCTCACTAGGTCCAGTCCGACGGGAAAAACTCAACGAGTGCGATCAAATGCCTGATATTAATACTATTCTGTTTATATGTTGTAACGCTACTTCATAATCCTTGCAGTACCTTTTCAATCATTTCTTTCTGCAGAACATCAGTTATGCATCTCGAGGCGGCTCCGTAATGAATATAATGCTGCAAAATAACCAGGCGTGGGCACCTTCAGATCTTTTTTTAAGATAGACGTGACAGATAGGTTCTGGAGTTTTAATTCAAATGATTAAAAAAGTTTCAAACTTGATCAAGTTTTACATTTTTTCGACGTTTTATATTAAGCATGATCAATATTCTCACTTCATGCTGAAATGGTGCGTTTGTTGCTGCTGCTACCATTTCGATGGGCTGTGACCGATGCTGCCCTTCTTTACATTGAATCCCTGGCATGTTTACGCTTCAAGTAGGATAGCAGTGCCCAAACACTGACCCAGGTAAGGCCTTGATATCCAATCGTTTAGTACAGAGATACAGAAACAAATTTGTGGGAGAAAGATTTTGAAATTTCGTTTCATTCATTCATCATGAGACCACATAGCTTTTATTTCCACACTCAAAATTGGATTAATTCCTAACGTTACATTTTATCTTTATTTTGACCCTGTAATTATTTAAACATTTGTCACTTGAAACTTATCATGAAATGTTCTGATTCAATTGAAAGAATATGTGTTATTGAGAGTAGGGAGTTTAGTATAATGTACCTGTGCAGGTGAGTGAAGAATGCAACTGTACAGGGGAGCAAGGGCTTTAGGAATGTACCTGGTAAGGTGATTAAAGGTGTTGTGAATTTGCCTGTACAGGTGAGTGAGGTGTTTGGAAATATACCTTCATTTTTATTTGAGAGAGTGATATACATAAACAGGTAAGTGAATGGATTACGAATGAGTTTGTGCAGATGAATGAATAAGTTGGCAATGAGTCTGTACATTTGTGTAAAGGTTTTGTGAATTGAACTGTACTTAAGGATTGGGAATTAAAGTGTTGATTTGATTTCATTTGATTTATTGTCAACAGTACTTAAGTGCTGCGCAAAGCATCGCATGCAAGCAGTTCAGCAGATCATGGTAAACAAGGCCATACAGATTATATGCTGAAAAATAAAAGACTTTGACAGAGGCGTACAAGTTACACTGCACAGGGCGATGCTAGGCAAGATCAACATTAAAACGTTCAGCATTATTGAAAGTTAGAGAGTCCATTCATCAGTCTAATAACGGCAGGGAAGAAGCCGTTCTTTATCCTGCGCTTGCGTATATTCAAGCTTCGATATCGTCTGCCTGATCAAGTAAGTTGTAGGCGAGTATTATCGGGGTGAGATAGGTCTTTGATGATGTTGACAGCCTTTCCACGACAGCGAGAAGTGAAAATGGAGTCCATGGATGGGAGGGTGGTTTCTGTGATGGTCTGGCCTGTGCACACAGCCTCCTGTAGTTTCTTACGGACCTGGGCAGAGCAGTTGTCATACCAGGCGGTTATGCACCTGGACAATATGCTTTCTATTGCAATAGAAAGTTGGTGAGTGTCGTTATGGACATATCAAATTCCCTGAGCCACTTGAAGAAGAATAGGCGTTGCTGTGCCTTCCTGACTGTCACATCTATGTGGAAAGTCCAGGACAGGTTGTCAATTAATGTCACTCCTAGGAACGTGTATCTCTCAAACCTCTTAACCTCTGCTCCATTGACTTTTTGGGGACGTGTTCTCCTCCTTTCTTTCTGAAGTCAATGATCTTTAGTTTTGCCAACGTCAAGAGAGATGTTGTTATCATTGCACCACGTTACCAAGCCCTCTATCTCTTTTCTGCATTCTGACTCATCATTGTTTGTTATCCGTTCTAACATGGTGGTGTCGTCAACAAACTTGTAGGCAGTGTTCATTCGGAATTAGGCAACATGGTCTTTGGCATACAAGGAGTACAGTAGGGGGACTGAGGCATCCTTGGGAGGGTCCAGTGTTGACTTTTACTGTGCAAGGGGTTCAGTTGTGTATACTCACTTATTGTGATCTTTGGGTCAGAAAACTGATGATCCAGTTCAGTGGATGGAGCTGAAACCTCGGTCCCAGACTTTTGAGATACGTCTGGAGGAGATATTGGTGTTGAATGCAGAGTAGGCGATGAGCAAGGGAATGACAGAGGTGTCGTTGCTATCCAGCTGTCCCAGGAATGTGTGCAGGGCTAGGGAAATGGCGTCCACTGTGGACCTGTTACATTGGTAGGCAAATTGTAGGGGATCGAGACAGGCTGAGTGACTGGAATTGATATGGGTCGTGACGAGCCTCTTGAAGCACTTCATGATTATGCAGGTCACAGCCACTGGGCGCTTGTCATAAAGGCACATTGCACATGTTTTACTGGGATGATGGTGATCTTCTTGAAACAGGTGGATATTCAGCTCGTGGGTTGGTGCGTTTGAAGATTTCAGTGAATACATCTGCTATTTCATCCACGCAGGATCTAAGTGGTCAGCTGAAGCCTGTTGATTTCCTTGGATTGACTCCCGTGATGACTGATCTGACGTCTGTATTAGTGACAGTGGGCACAGGTCATCCAGAGCTATAGGGGAAGATAACACCACACCGCTGGCGTTCTGCTGGAATCGAGCATAGAAAGTGCTGAGCATAGCAAAGAGGGACGTGTCTCTATCTGCCATCGTGCTCTGCTTTATTTTGCATCCCATTATTTTCTTTAAGCTTTGCCACAGGCGGCAGAAATCTGCTTAGTTAGTTTGGGAATCTAACTTGATCCGGTACTGCTTCTCAGCATCCCTGATAAATTTGCAGAGGTCATTTCTGGAGTTTCTGTATGTATTTGGGTCGTCTGACTTGAATGTCGCACGCCTGGACTTCAGTTGTTAATGGATTTCCTGGTTCAACCAATGTTGGGGAACAGCCGGATTGACTTCTTTGGTACACAGCCCCCGACGCATGTGCTAATGAAGTCCATTTCGCTGGTAACATACTCATCTAGGTTTTCCGCTGACAACAAGAATACAGCTCAGCCCATCGATTCCAAATAGTCTCAGCGGCAGTCTACTGTTGCTTCAGACCAGCATTGTGCTTCTTTTTGTGAAGGGTCCTTCCGTTTCAGCTTCTGTTTGTAAGCTTGGAGGAGGAACACAGCAATGTGATGTGATTTTCCAAATTGTTGATGTGGAATGGACCTGGAGGCCTCTTTGATGGCTGAATATCAGTTGTCCCAAATGGTTGGTCCTCTCGTGGGCCAGGAGATGTGCTGGCAGCACCGTCTTGAGGTTGGCTTGGTTGAAGTTGCCGGCCAAGATGAATATATTCTTGGCGAATTTCATCTCCAGAGTGCTGTGGTGGTATAAATTTCTTCAAGTCCACATGGAGTGATATATAGACTGGTGTCAGAATGGCAGAGGTGAAATCACAACGCAGAGAGTAGAGAAGGCTTTGAACCGCAAGGTATTCTAGGTCCAGGATGCAATGGCTTGCCAGGGTTGCTACATCCGAGCCTCAGCAGGTGTTGATCAGGAAATATATCCCAACTCCCTTTGCCTTATATGACGGTGCCATACAGTTCGTGCAATGTATGAAGAATCCCCCAGATTGCAGGGCACAGTCAGGTGTGGCAAGAGTGAGCCAAGTTTCCGTGAAATAGAGCACTCTCTCAGTTGCCTCATGAAGAGAAGTCTAGATCTGAGTTCAACCAGGTGAGTGAGAAGAATGGGAATGCACCTATATGGACCAGTGATGAGTTTGGGAATGTGTTTGTACAGATGAGAAAGGGTGTTGGAAATACAATTGTATTTGTAGGTGAAAACATTGAGAATGTGCATGTACAAGTGAGTGAAAAGGTTGTGAACATACCTATACAGGAGACTGAGGGATTGGGAATATACTTCAACATGTCAGTCAATACATCGTGAATGTGTTTGTACAAGTGAGTGGGAGATATGAGAATGAATCTGGGCAGGTGAGTGAAGGTGTTGTGAATATAACTGTACAGGTTAATGAGAGGATTAGCAATGTACCTGCATGGCTGGGTGAGACGTTTCGGAATGTACCTATTCAGGTGAGTAAGAGAGTTCGGAATACACCTGTACAGGTGAGTGAGGTGGTTGCGAATGTACCTGTGCAATTGAGAAAGGGGGTTAGGAATGTACCTGTGCAGGTGTGGGAGGCTGTTGGGAATAATCCTGTACTGGTGAATGAGGCAGTTGGGAATGTACAGATCAGGTGAGTGCACGAATGAGAATGTACCTCAACTGGGAAGTAAAGGTGTTGTGAACGTGCTTATTCAAGTCAGTGAACGCACTTGGAATGGACAAGTACAATGCGTGAGGGAGTTGGAAATGTACCTGCACAGGTGAGTGATGGAGTTGCGAATGCGCCTATACAGCTCAGCCAGGGATGTTAAGATTTACCTGTACACATCAGTGAGGGTTTTGGGGATGAACCTGTACAAGTGAGTTAAGGGTTTGGGAATATATCTGTACAGGTGAGTAAGGGGGTTATGAATGTGCCAGTACAGGTGAACGAAGGGCTTTTGAACCTACCTGTACATGATAGTGGTGGAGCTGAGCATTTTTCCAGGTGTCCGAGTGGGTTGGAATACCCCAGAATTGAAAGTTTAATACTTGGTCGTCATTACTCTGGGAAGTTAAGGTGTTGAATCTTCTTCTCCAGGCTGAACATTCCCAGGAGAATTGTGACCGCTGGGCTGATAATTCACTGAAACATATTGGACATTTGTTTAAAAGAAAAAGCACAAAGGAAACTTTATTCGCTCACCACAGCAATGACAATTATTTCTCCCTCTCAGCTCTGAATTTCAGGAGCACAAAATCTTTCTGATTGATCCACCACTTGCGCAGAGTGAGAATTTTCAATCGCCCAATGCTAATTTGAAAAATGCATGTTCCCAAAAGTGTGTGAGCGGTTCAATAAATTAAAACTGTGATCAAGGAAAAAAGAATCTATTTTTGAAAAATACTCAAAGCAATTTGAATCTGCTTGCATTGATATTTTTCTTGTATTGACCAGAAGCTCACTCAAGGCACTGTTCGGTTTGATTTATTATTATCACATATACCTAGATGCCGTGAAAAGTATAGCTTGCGTGCTATCCAGGCAACTCATACCTTACATTAGCACATCAGAATGAGACAACAGAATGCAGAATACACTGTAACAGCAACAGAGAAGGTGCAGAGAAAGAACAACTTCAAATTGTGAGAAGTTTGCTCAAAACTCATATAACAGCGGGAAAGAAGTTGTTCTTAGATTTGTTGGTAAGTGTTTTCAAATTTCTGCATCTTCTGACCAGTGGAAGAGGGTGGAATAGAGTCGAAAAAGTGCTGTCGAAAACTGAGTCCTGAGAATGGTATGGAGGACATGGGTTGTGGTGGTGGACTGTCATTGACCCGAGAGTCCTTACCAAGCGCTGACAGTGAAAAGATGTGTTGAATTCTATTTCTCTGTGCTCTCCATTCTCTTATGCTTTACCTGGTCACAGGAAACATACAATGAGCAACTTCCGGTCAAGGTGGAGGCAGAGGAGGAGCTCCTGCACTTCTGTTTACTTCTCGTTTCCTTCTGTTCCTTTCCCTTTTCTCTCCTTTTTCGTGTTTTCTCCTCTTTCGGTGTTCGCCTCCCCAGTGGCAGGTCATTGATGGTCTCGGAGGCTCGCGGTGAGTCACGGCTTGGTCTCTCAGCGGCTCGTGGCAGGTCCCAATTTGGCCTTGGGTGGCTCTTATCCTGGTCCCTCGGCGATTCACGGCGAAGTCTCGGCTCGGCTTTTGAGAGGATCCGGCTCAGGCATGTTCCTGGAGCACCGGGGAGTTTGGAGAGGCAGTAGATTCCGCAAAAACGGCCATGTCTGCGGAAGCGTCATCAGGAACAACAGCTGAGATCGTCTGGAAACAGAGACAAGTGGAGGACTCATCAAAGGCTGTCGAAGTTTTAACGTTTTCCTTCATTTTCCTAGTTTAAACGACGAAAGACATTAATGTTAACTATTACATTATTTTTCAACTATTCTATGAAAAAATGCTAAACATTTTAACTCTTGTTTCTCTTAATACTTGTCTCCTCAGTTTTGTTTGCACCGAGGCATCTTGGTACCTAAGAGGGTATTATGTATGGCGACCTTTTACAGTTTTCACCGTCCTCCTGCATTTCTGTACCTGAGTACAAGTGACAATTAAACCTAAATAATAATACGAATACAATCGTCTGGCCCCATCTGTTGGTGGAGAATGCGAAATGAACTCCACTGGGATTGGATGCAGGTCTTTTGTAGCTGCCAAGACAAGTCCCCAAACGCTGTGCTTCTACACGCGCAATAATAGCCGCGTGAGATTGAGAGGCGGCACTCAGTTCCAAACTAAACTGCGTTTCATTGGCTCTTTTAGCCTGGTAAGGCTCGGATGTGTAATTTGTAGCAGCTCTTGTTGCAGCAAAGTAGAATAAAGCTTCTTTTGCCTGGTCTGGTTTCTGTCTGTACCAGTACATAGATCTGTAATTGGTATTCTTCAGCATGCATTCGATTGTTACCATGTCCCCTTCTGTAACCGAAACGGTGGATGGAGACTGCTCCACGTAAAAGGCCAGATTCCCTGTCGAATATGAATGGGACTTGATTCAAACTTCTGACAAGAATTCATCAGGACATCTAAACAGAGAATTTCCAATCCCATAAAACCTGTCACAATAAAAGAAAAATTTAAAGCACAGTTCAAGCATTTTGTATTCGTTTTACGTAATTGCCAGGTTACTGTGAAAATTCATACCAACAGTGTTGAGCAGAGCCAGATCTGATCGCAGCAATGCTTAATGACAAGTGCATATGATCTTCTTTAAAAGTTATTCCAGGTTGAAATTTTGGAGTAGCACCTGCTTTTGTCCAAAGAGGCCTTCGTAATCTTTCTCTCGGATTGAAGGGCACAGTTTTGTTTAACATTATGTGTTCGCAATGAATCTTGCGAATGTATAGCGTTCTGTCGGGAATGACGCGGGTAATGTCAGCCTCGATTTCCAGCTGCAGGACCTGAATTCAGAATCGGTCCTATGACTTTCAAAAACAGACGAGCGAGTGCCACCGAGTGAACTATAGCACATTCGAAAATACATTGTTCCATTCACGTTGTGACTTTAACTAACCTGTGAACAGTGGAACTATGCAGATGATCCAACAGACTTCGTAAAATACGATTCTGTCATTTAACACCATCTCCTTCTGTTTGCAGAGTGCAGTCCAATGATACCTGTGAAGGCACATTATCTGCTGCATCTTATTAAATACATCACATCCGGTTGTTGTCTCTTATTCAAAATAATCTGCTGTGAAACTTAAACCCCAGTTCACTATATTTCTTAAAGACTCATTGGATGATAGATGACTGGGTGGAGGTAATAGCAGAGTTCGAATTCCAAGAGGATTTGCAGTCTGGAAAGAAAAGAGAAGGCTTAAATTGAGTCGTCAGTAAGAAAATTCTGACATTGAAGATGACGCAAGATAAGCTATTTAAAGCGTAATCTGTGTAAGAAGAGAGATGTTTATCCATTGAAATATTCAGATCTGAAATGCATGGTCTGAAAGTGTGGTCTGACCGGAAAGACAACAAATTTCAAAACAGATTTTGATGAACATGTGAAACAAGAAATGACAGGAATGAGGGAGAATGCGTGTTCTGAGAAATGAAATGAATACCGTGATAAAGTCGAGGGAGTATGAATACGTACCAAAACTGATAAAGCAGATAGTTAAGGGAGAAACAATCTTTGACAAGAGGTTGGTGAGCATTTCTTTAATTCTTTCTTTGGGTCTGGGTGCCCTGGCTGAGCGAACATTGATTGCACATCTGGATTTTGCTATTTTCATTAAATCACAAGCTGAGGGCATCGCCAGCTCAGCAGGATTTATCACTGGTCTCTAATTTTCAGGAGGGCATTCGGAGGAAATTAGTTTGCAATAGGTCCGAAGTCACATGGAAGCCAGACGAAGCAATGACATTTGTGAAACCGTTGGGTTATTCCAAAAATAGGCAATTGCTTCATGGTCATCCTTAGACCTCTACTTCCAGATTCCTATTCATTGAACTCGAATTATGACATCTGCTGTGGTAGGATTGAACCACAGTGCAGAGACATCTCTGCTTCTCCCAGAACAGTCCAGCGGTAATACCATGAGGCCATCGCTTGTCATTGCTCTTGAGAAAGAGGTGGGGAGACGCTTGCTCATGTCACTTTATCGGCTGCTGCGTCCAGGAGATCAGCGGATGGAATATTTCTCGAGAGAGCTGATTCCAAACTAAAAGGAAAGAATCACAGTGGAAGATGTCCGTGGACGCACTGTTTGGTGAGACAGATTTTTTTTTTAAGAATCCCTACAGTGTAGAAACAGGCCCTTCGGCCCAACAAGTCCACACCGACCCTTGGAGCATCCCACCCAGACCCATTCCCCTATAACCCACACACCCTGAACACTAGATCTGCAGGAAAGATTAGATGCTCTTGTATTCTGGGTACAGAACATGTATTATTTGACAAATTGTGGAGTATCTGGATGATCTGCAGATTTTGAAAGTAATACGAGAGGCTAGAACATGGGAAACTGATTTCAGTCGGACAAGGGATGGTCACCAAGCATACAGATTTCCACTAATTTGAAAGTAATTAGATAGTGGAGGGAGGTTATGTGATTCTCAGGAGTTACTTAATGAAGAGGCTGGGAATTTTCTTTGTGAACAATAATTTGCAATGAACTTTCAAACATTGGTGACTGAGTGAAAGTCTTGGAAGTAGGTTTAGTGATAATGTTTGAAAGGTACATGAGGAAATGTGTGAAGGGAAACGATTCACTGAATCGTAGTTCAAGAATAAAGGGAGATTGAGATCAACAGAATGGTTTTCCGAAATATCTGGGAAAGAAAAGATGGCGCGAATTCCATTTTGTGTACTTCCACTTCTCTGATTATTAACCTGGTAATAGAAAATGTGCCATGAACATCAATTGCCTGCCCCCCACCTCCAGGTGAGAAATGTGTCCTAAACGTGCCTGGAGTCGAATGCAGGTTTTTGTAGCTGCAAAGACACTTCCTCAAACGCTGTGCTGCTGCACGCACAATAATAGACAGCCGTGTGAGATGGAGCGGCCTCTCTCAGTTCCAAACTAAACAGCGTTTCATCTTCTCTTTTAGCCTGGTAAGGCTCGGATGTGTAATTTGTAACGAAATCTTTTCCAGAAGAGTAGAATAAAGCTTCTATTGCCTGGTCCGGTTTCTGTCTGTACCAGGACATGTATCTGTAAGCTGTATCCTTCAGCGTGCATCTGAGTGTAGACGAATGTCCTTCTGAAATCGACACAATGGATGGAGACTGCTCCACGTAGGAGGCCAGAATTCCTGTCGAATGTAAAGTGGAACAGATTCAATTTTATAGCAATAATTCATCAAGACAACGGCTGGCTTTAAATGGAGTAAATCCAGTAATAGAAAACCTTTCAAAATACACGCACGTTTTAAAGCACTTTTCAAGAATTTATTATTTTGTTTACATGATTGTCAGGTTACTTTTAAAATTTATCCCAACAGCTTTGAGCGAACCTAGATCCAATCACAGCATTACGTATGTTCTTTTTCCAGCGTTGTTCCAAGTTGGAAGTTCGGAGGAGGGGTTGTTTTTCCCTAAAGAAAAGTTGGTAATCGTTTTCTCCAACTGAAGAGTGCAGTTCTGTTTAACATTATGCGTTCACTATAAAACTTGTAAAAGTGCAGAGCTGTCTCTGTAATGACAGTTTGGATTTCCATCTTCAGGATCTGAAGTCAGAGTCGGTGCTATGACTGTGCAGCCCAGATGGGAGAATGTTACCGAGTCAACGACAGCTCATTTGACAATGCATTGTTGTATTCACTGTGTGACATTGACTGACCTTGGGACAGTGCAAACATCCAGATGAGATAATAGGCTTCATGCGGCATCATCCTGTGATTGAACTCTGGCTCCCACTGTGAGCACAACGCTATGCAATGACACCAGAGTAAGCAAGTTCTCTGTTCCATCCGATTAAATACATCACATCCGGTTGCTTTCGCTTTCTGTGACGCCATTTGCTGAGAAGCATAAAATCCATCGCACTATATTTTTAAGTGACACGTTAATTTGAGAAATCAAAGGGCGGTGTGAATAGCAAGACTTAAACTTCAAGAAAGTTGAGATAGTTTGGATTGTAGACATTAAAGGTGATGCAAGATAAGTCGCTTGATGTGTAAATTAGAGATGAAGATTTTTTTTTGTACATCGACATGCTCTGACCTGGAATCCTTTGTCTGAAAACGTGGTTTGACCGGAACAGCAGCAAATTTCAAAACATCTTTAAATGAATAGATGTACAGAGAAATGTCAGGATTGAAGGAGAGAGTAGATGGACAGAGATGAAATGAATACTGTGACAAATCTAAGAACTATGCATGCACATGGAATTTGATATTTCAGGAAGAAATATTCCTTCACAACACAATGAAGACTATTTCTTTAATTCCTTCACGGGGTGTGGGTGGCCTGACTAGGCTAAAGTCTTTTACACATCTGCAATTTTTTTTTAAAAAATTATTCACGGTATGAGGGCCTTGCCAACTAAGCCAGAATTTATTCTCCATCTTTAATTGCCAAGAGGACAGGTCAGAGGCAGCCACTTTGCTGTGAGCCTGCAGTCATATGTAACGTAGGCCAGGTAAGGAAATTAGTGCACCAGTTGATCCCGTATTCCCCGAAAATTCGTGCATCTCTTGATGAACAGACCAGCGATAATACCACTAAGCCATCGCTGGCACTTATGGTGGAAAGATGGTCGTCAGATGCCTCTTTGACATGTCGTGGTCTGTTCTCTTATGGCTCTGCAAAAGTGATGGTTTGCTGGGACACTTCAGAGGCACTTCACAGTTAGCCTAATTGAAGTCTTAAGAACGGTAGATTATCTTCCCAAAAGAGCATCCGTGAAACAGATATGTGAAATTTAATCACAGTTTCGTCATCACAATGACATTTAACAAGCTTTGATCAGTTTATTTTTAATGTATAATTAATTCCTCGCAACGACACTCAATGATACAAACTTTGATTCAGCAATGTTGTAATGAGAAACAGGGGAACTATAGACCTGTGAGTCTGACTTCAATTTTGGCTAAATTGTTGGAGGTGATTATACAATGTATTGATTGACATTATGGGAGGCAAAAATTGATTAGGGATAGCCATTATGATTTTCTGCGAGGAACATCATGTCTCACATACCTGATTGAGTTTTTGAGCAAGTTAACAAAAAGATTGATGATGACAGAGCAATAGGTGTTGCTTTTTTGGATTTAGTAAAGACTTTAGACGCGGTTCTGCATTGTGGACGAAATAGTAATAACAGGTCACATAGAATACATAATGAACTTACAAATTGGATACATAATTGGCTTAACGGCAGCAGACAGACTGGCGTCATGGAGGGGTTGTTTTTCGGTCTGGTTGCCTGTCTGCAGCGGTTTTCCACAGGGATCAATTCTGAGCCCTCTTTCGTTTGTCATTCACTTAAACGAAATGGATGAGAATACAGAGGAATAGTTAGTGCGGGGGAACCAAAATTGGTGGCATAGTAGGCAGTCAAGAAGGTTTTCTAAGATTTCAAAGGGATCTTGATCAAATAGATCAATGGTCTGAAAAATGACGGATTCAGTTCGATGTGGAAAAATCCAAGGCATTGCATTTTGGTACATCAAACATGCATGCATTGTACAATTGATGGTAGGACCTTGCGTAGTGTGGTGGAACAGAGGGACCTAAGGGTGCAGATGCATAATTATTTGAGGTTTGCGTCACTTGTAGACGTGGTCGTTAAAAAGGCGTTTACCACGATTGCCTTCATTTCCCAGTCCTTTGAGTAAAGGAGTTGAGAAGTTATGCCGAGGGTGTACGGAGAAGCCTTTCCCGGCACACTATGTCTAGTTTTGGTCGCCCAGTTATAAGAAGGATATCATTGGGCTGGAGATGTTTCAGAAGAGATTTACAAGGACATTGCCAGGTTGGGAAGGCTTGAGTTACAAAGAAAGGTGGGACATTTTTCACTGGAGCATAGCAGGTTGAGAGGCGACCTTATATAAGTTCATTAAATAATGAGAGATAAACATAGAGACAATTGTACTTGTCTTTTCCCTGGGATTGGGGATTTCAAGAATGAAGGCACTTTTTTAAGGTGAGAGGACAGATATTTAACAAAGCCACGAGAGGCAATTTTTTTCACGCAGAGGGTGGTTAGCGAGTGTAATGAACCTGACGAGAAGCTGAGAAAGTGGTGGATGTGCGGACAATTACAATGTTTGAAAGACATTTGGATAAGTACATGAATAGGAAATCTTTGGAGGGATTTTGGGCCCAGGAACATGCAGGTGAGACGAGCGTAATTTGGGATCATTTTCAGCATGAACTGCTTGGACCAAAGAGTTCCTTTCACTGCTGTATGACACTATGACTCTATTTAAAACGACAATATATACTAGCACGAGGAAGGTGACACTGGGAGGCTATTTCACAGGGTACAATGGACTGTGCTGATCTCATTTCAAGAGATTAAATTGAACAGGATCACCCTTGTGGTCCTCTTCGGTTCATTTGGATCCTGCGCTTTCATGAAACATATAACATTTTCTGATCAAAGAGCTCGCTCGTTCCATACAGTGAGGCTGACTCCACAACTCGGTGTGACAGTGTGTTTCTTCAAATTACTTCAGTGGACGACAGCTGAGGGATCGCTGGACAGCCATGATAAGTAACACAGACTGAGGGCTACTGCACTGTTTGACACGTGATGTTGAACGGAGCCTTCTCTCAAATGAAAAAATGTCATGACTTGAATCTTATGACTGTATTTTTGCTCAATTGCGGGTTTGGAGTGTGGTGAGACTCGTCCATGAATGCCACGAAGTAGTTAACACATACATTTCAGTGGAAGGTTGATGGTGAATAGTATTGACATACGACTGGAATTACCCATGGACCAGATCAGGGAAGAATGGTTGAAGTTACCTTTTAACCTGACAGTCAAAGATTCTCAGATAACAAGCATGGGGCTGGATGAACACAGCAGGGCAAGCAGCATCATAGGAGCAGGAAAACTTGACGTTTCGGGCCTAAACCCTTCATCAGAAATGGGGGAGGGGAAGAGGGTTCTGAAATAAATAGGGAGAGAGGGGGAGGCGGATAGAGGATGGATAGAGGAGAGGATGGGTGGAGAGGAGGCAGACAAGTCAAAGAGGCGGGGATGGAGCCAGTAAAGGTGAGTGTAGGTAGGGGGGTAGGGAGGAGATAGGTCAGTCGAGGGAGGACGGACAGGTCAAGGGGGCGGGATGATGT
>JAHRHZ010000150.1:625413-722635 GCA_024137785.1 Ginglymostoma cirratum | reverse complement strand
GAGAGGAAAAACAGGTTAGGGAGGTGGAGATGAGCTGGGCTGGTTTTGGGATGCGGTTGGGGGAGGGGAGATTTTGAAGCTTGTGAAATCCACATTGATGCCATTGGGCTGCAGGGTTCCCAGGCTGAATATGATTTGCTGCTCCTGCAGCCTTCGGGTGGCATCACTGTGGCATTGTAGGAGGCCAAGGATGGACATGTCATCTGAGGAATGGGAGGGGGAGTTGAAATGGTTCGCGACTGGGAGGTGCAGTTGTTTGTTGCGAACTGAGCGCAGGTGTTCTGCAAAGCGGTCCCCAAGCCTCCGCTTGGTTTCCCCGATGTAGAGGAAGCCACAACGGGTACAGCGGATGCAGTATACCACATTGGCAGATGTGCAGGTGTTTGTTGCGAACTGAGCGCAGGTGTTCTGCAAAGCGATCCCCAAGCCTCCGCTTGGTTTACCCCGTCAAAGATTCTCAACTGAACTTAAGTTCAAGAAAGTAAATAATAAATGCAAGAGTAGGCAGTGCATTGGAACAGAGGGTTTTTTTGTGAGTTTTGTGAGCTAGTGATTTCTAAACGCATTAACAGTCAGTTTCATTTCATTAAACTCAGCAGTGGCCGCTGGAAATTCGCGCATTACTGCGAGTTGCTATTTTTATGCGGGGGTGGTGGTGTTGGCGAGGTGTCTTTCATATTCGCGCTGTAATTATCCACCTCTCTGCTGTGGAGAATGTAAATAAGATAGTTAAGTAACTGAGGAAATCTCGGTATTAACTGCCAGATAGTGAAGTCAACTGTTTTGTCACCCTGAAAAGGTGCCCTGAACATTAATGGTCTGTCCCCATCTGCCGATGAGAAATGAGTCCTGAAAATATCTGGGGTCGGATGCAGGCTTTTGTGGCTGCAAAGACTTTCTCAAATGATGCGCGCTACTACGCGCGCAAAAATAGACAGCTGTGTGAGATGGTGAGATACCTACCAATTCTGAAGCGTTTGGCTGCGTTTTACAGCCCAATAAGACTCGGGTGTGTAATTTGTAACAGCTGTTGCTGCAGCAGAATTGAATAAAGCTTCCATTGCCCGGTCGGGTTGCTGTCTCTACCAAGACATTTGGAGACAGCTGGTGTACTTCAGTGTACTTTTAAGTTTAGCCGAGTCTCTTTCAGCAATCGACACCAAAGAAGGAGACTACTTCACGTCTGAGACCAGAATTCCTGTTGAATGTGAAATGTAAACGACCCGCAAAATTCTGACAATACTTCAACAAAACAGCGGCTGCATTTCAACAAAGGGTTTGCATTGATGTACAATGCGGCACAATCCAGAAACATACCTTAGCACATGAATAGAAACAAAATACTTATTATGAAATGTATCGTCACTGTTAAAATGCCGTTTCGTGCAAAGCAATATTGAATAACAGCAGCGTGACAATGGCCACTACCTATGTCCTTTTCAAACATTGCCTCAGTCTGATATTTTGGAGCAGGACCTGCTTTTCTCTGACGAGGGGATTGTGATTAGTGACACCAATTGAAAAGAAAACAGTTCTGTTTAACATTTTGCATTCTCTGTAAACCTTGTATAAGTGCAGGGCGCCCTCAGTCAGTTGTGACGAGTGTCAGCCTTGATTTCCAGCGAGGATCTGGCGTTAGAGTCTGCTCTATGACTTTCTAACGCAGCTAAGTGAATGGTCCCAAGTGAGCTGCAGCTCATTCTATTTACAATGTGATTTTGACTAAACTGGGACAGTCAAACATCTAAATGAGATAATAGACTTCATGCAGCTGCTTCCACTGTGATCTGAGTGCCGTCCAGTGACACTATGAAGGAAATTGCGCTGCCCCATTTGATTCAATACTTCGCATCCAGTTGCTAACTCTTCACCCCGACACCATTTGCTGTGAAAACTTAGCTCTATCTCATTATATTTCTTACTGACGCATTGGATGGATAGATGATAGGGCGATATCAGTATAAGAGCTCAAATTTCATGAGTGATGTGATAATGTGGATAAGCAAAAAGACAATTCTTCTATTCGTTTGTCACTAACGGCAGTGTAGACATTGAATTTAAGCAAGAGAATTGGCCTAAAGTGAAAATTGGAGATAAAGAGACATTTTTGTACATCAGATGTTCCGATCTGAAATGCATTGTCCGAAAATGCCGTCTAAGCAGAATCAATATAATTTTCAAAACCGATTTGGATAAATACCAGCAACAAATAACGTCATGAATAGGGGAAAGAGCAGATGTGGAGAGGTGCACTGGATACTGCTTTATAAATACAGGCCGCCATTGCTAAAACATATTTCAGTGAGAAGCAATCTTACGGAAGAGAGACGTGACCACTCTTTGATTCTTTCCTGTATGTCGGTGTCACTATCTGGGCTACCACTTCCAGCCACCGGAAATTGATTTTGAGAAGTTGAATTTTCCTTCTCTATTCTGTACGGTTTTGTGTGAAAATTTTCTGATCCTCTTCAGAGAGCACTTCAGAGTCATTCTATTGCTCATGGTCTGGAGGTAAATGTACTCCCGACCAGGAAATGTCGGCAGATTTTCTTACCTGAGGGGCAGTGGTGAACAAGATTCGTCTTTTTAAAAAAATGACAGTTTCGTGGTCACTATGACGATAACAAGCTTTCAAATGATTCTTTTTAAAATGCGAAATGTAAAATTCCTTACTTGACATGAATGTCTCTGATGCTTTTTAATGGACATTGCACAATGACACGAGGAAGGCAAGACGGAGAGGGTGTGTTTAAAATGTGAAAGGAACTATGCTGATCCAATGTAGAATCGACGTTGATAGGAACAACCTCATGTGCCCGTTCTGATCTGTAGGATTCTTTGATTTTGTGAAGCACGCAATATTCTTGGTCCAAAGTGCTCCCTTGTTCCATGCAGTGAGGTTTATTCCACCAAAGTGTTTCTAAAATTAATTCAATGGAAGTGGCCTAACTGAAAAATGCACTGTCAGAGAAGCAACACAGAAGGCGTGCTGATATTACTGTAGCGCACTGCTTGGAAGTTGATACCCAAAGGAGTTTTCTGTCAGGTTAATAATCACAAAGCATGAGATTTGACCTTGCCCTTTTGTTTCAGGGCACTACAGTGTTGAAACGCCTTCACGAATGCCACTGAGTGGCTTACTTATCCATTTCAGGGGGGCTAAAAGTCCACAGTGTTGCTGCGATGCTATCGTCACATATGTACAAGATCCAGGTAAGATAGGCAAATTTGGACTTGAACACGCAGACACAGTAAGTAGAAGGATTTATTATTCGGAGTAGCAAGGGGTCCATTGGAATCGAGTGGACTGTTCTGGGATAAGCAATGATGTTCTCGGCACTCGGGTTCAATCCTGCCACCGCAGCTGTTATAATTCGAGTTCAATGAAGAGGAACCTAGAATTAGGGGTCTAACGATGACCATGAAGCAATTGTGAATGAGTGATTCCAACATTTTAACAGTCAATCACGTTTCATCATGTCCAGCATTCCTGGCCTGCTATTAACATTTGACTGTGATACCCGACTTTATGCTCCCATCAGATTTGGGCAGGGTCCATTAATCTCTCTACGGTAGAGACTGAGGAAAATGTAATGAAGTTACAAAGTGAATATGTTTCTTTATCTGCCGGATTGTGAAGTCACCTATATCTCAGCAGTGTAAATAAAAAGGTGGCGTGTGTAGGCAAGGGTGTATGAAGAAGATTTAAACAGTGAGAGTTTGGTATGTAATGGGGATCGGTGTGAAGGAGAGTGAAGTGCTTTTTGCTTGAAAATGTCACTTTATCGACTGCTGCGACCAGGAGACCACCAATTGTAAAATTGCTTGAGAGGGTTGATTCCAAGCAAAGAGGAAAGAATCACAAAGGACGATGTCCGTGGACGCACTGTTTGGTGAGACAGATCTGCAGGAGAGATGAGATGTTCTGGTATTTTGGGTACAAAAATGAATTATTTGGTAGACTGCGGAGTATCATGGATGATCTGCAATTTTGAGAACAATACGAGAGGCCTTCAGGGGAGATAGGATTGAGCTGCTCAGATCAGTGTAATGTTTCCTTGCAATGAACATAGGAAACTGATTTCGGTGGGACAAGAGATGGTCACCAGAGACACGGATTTCCACTAATTTGAAAAGTAATTAGATCTTGAGGGGGGGGATATCATGTGATTTTCAGCAGCTTCATAAGGAATGGGGTGGGAATGGTCTATGTGAACACCAGTTTATAATAAACTTTCAAACACTGCTGACTGAGCGTAAGTTTTGGAAGCAGGTTTAATAAGAACGTTAGAAAGGTGTTTGAGGAAACATATGAAGAGAAACAATTCTCTGGTTCATAGGTTAAGAACAATGGGAGATTGAGATCAACAGAAGAGATTTCACCAATTGCTGGGAAAGAAAATATAGCCTGAATTCCATTTTGCGTACTTCCCATTCTCTAATTATTAACCTGGTGACAGAAAATCTGGATGAACATTAAACTTCTGCCCCCACCTGCTGGTGGGAAATGAGTCCTGAACGTGCCTGGACTCCATTGCAGGTTTTTGTAGCTGCAAAGACACTTCCTCAAATGCTGTGCTGCTACACCCACAAAAATAGACACCCGTGTGGGATGGAGAGGCGTCTCTCAGTTCCAAACTAAACTGTGTTTTACTGGGTCTTTTAGCCCGCTGAGACTCGGATGTGTAATTTGTAACAGTCCCTGTTGTAGCAGAGTAGAATAAAGTTTCTATTTCCAGATGTGGTTGCTGTCTATACCAGTACATGTAGCTGTAAGCAGTATTCTTCAGTGTGCATCTGAATGTAGCCGAGCCTCCTCCTAAAATCGACACAGTGGAAGGAGACTGCTCCACTTCGGAGGCCAGATTCCCTGTCCAATATAAATTGGACTTCGTTCAAATTTCTGGCAAGAATTCATCCGGACATTTAAACAGAGAATTGCCAAACACATAAAACCTGTTACAAAATAAAAAATTAAAGCACATTTCAAGCATTTTGTTTCTCTTTACTTAATTGTCAGGTTACTTTTAAAATTCATGCGGACAGTTTTGACCAAAGCCAGATCCAATCACTGCAATTCTTAATGACAAGTACATCTATTCTGATTAAAAAGTGGTTCCAGGTTGAAATTCTGGAGCAACACCTGCTTTTCTCCAAAGAGGCCTTCGTAATGTTTCTCTCGAATTGAAGGGCACAGTTTTGTTTAACATTATGTGTTCGCAATGAATCTTGTCAATGTGCAAAGTTCTCTCAGTAATGACACGAGTAATGTCAGCCTTGACTTCCAGCTCCAGGATCTGGAGTGACAGTCGGGCCAATGACTTTCTAAACCAGATGAGCGAGTGCTACCGACAGAGCTATAGCGCATTTGACAATACATTCGTTCAATTCACGTTGTGACTTTAAATAACCTGTGGACTGTGCAACTATCCAGATAAGCCAACATACTTGGTACAACATGATCCTGTAATTTAACACCATCTCCCTTTGTTTACGGAGTGCAGTCCGATGACACCTGTGAAGGCAGCTTATCTACTCATTCTGATTAAATACACCACATCCGGTTGCTTTCGCTTCTTCAAAATCATTTGCTGTGAAACTTAAACTCCAGATCACTATATTTCTTAAAGAATCATTGGATGATAGATGACTGGGCAGAGTTTATAGTAGACCTCTAATTTCAAGAGGATTTGCAGCCTGGATGGGCAAAGACAAGGCTTAAACTGAGTTGTCATTAACAAAATTCTGGTATTGAAGATGACGTTAAATAAGCTGTGCAAGAAGAGAGCTTTTTACACATCGAGATAGTCAGATCTGAAATGCATGGTCTGAAAGTGTGGTCTGACCGGAAAGTCGACAAATGTCAAAACAGATTTTGATGAGCATGTGAAACAAAAAAATGACAGGAATGATGGAGAATGCATGTGGTGAGAAATGAAATGAAAACTCTGACGAAGTCTAAGGACTTATGAATATGTACCAAAACTGATAAACCAGAGAGTTAAGGGAGAAATAATTCTTCACAAGAGGGTGGTGAGCACTTCTTTAATTCTTTCTTGGGGTGTGGGTGTCCTGGCTGAGCGAACATTTATTGCTCATCCAGATTTTTCTTTTGCTTTTTGTTAATTCATGGGGTGAGGTCATCTCCAGCTCAGCAGCATTTATCGCTGAGCTCTAACTGGGCATTTCAGAGGCAGTTATTTTGCAATGGGTCCGAAGTCACATGGAAGCCAGACGAGGCAATGATATTTGTGAAACAGTTGGGTTATTCCAAAAATAGACAATTGCTCCATGGTCATCGTTAGTCTCCTAATTCCAGATTCCTATTCATTGAAGTCGAATTCTAACATCTGCTGTGGCAGGATTGGTCCAGAGTGCCCAGAACATCTCTGGTTCTCCCAGAACAGCCAACGATAATACCATGACGCTATCGCCCGCTGTTGCCCTTGAGAAGGAGGTGATGAGAAGCCTTCTTGAATTCTGGTGGTCTATCCTGTTATGGTCTTGCAGACGTGATGGTTTACTAGGCCATTTCAAAGGCCGTTTCAGAATCAGCATTACTGATGTGGTGCTGGTATTTCATTTATTCCAGAGCTGATAAGGACGGCAGACCTCCTTCCAAAAATGGTATCAGTGGAACAGATATATTTGTCTGGAATTTAATATACTTTCGTGATCACACAATGACTTGAACCAGCTTTGAATTGTTTGATTTTACTGTACAATTAACTACTTGAAATGGATTTCAATGATACACTTTAGAAGACACTATATAGTGACACGAGGAAAATAATACTGAGATGTGGTGTTCACAGGGTACAGTGAACTGTGCTGATATCATCTAAAACGTTGACATTGGCAAGAACACCCTCATAGCCTCCTTCTGTTCTGTAGGATCCCTTTTTATTTGTGAAACATGCAAGATCATTGGATCAAAGTTCTCCCTTGTGCCATGCCATATGTGTGGCTACCTGTTTCTTCAAATTAATTCACTGTGCGTGGGCTGAGGGAACGATGCACTGTCATAGATGCAATGCACATGGAGCGTTAATGTGCTATTAGACAAGTGATGTTGGGAGAAGTCTTCTCTCAAATAAACTCTTCCACAGTTTGAGTCTTGTGCCTGCACTTTGGCTTAAAAATTGTATTTGGACTGTGGTGACGCACGCCCATGAATGTCACTGAGTTGTGTACTCTCAGTGAAAGATAATGGTGAACAGCATTGCCGTGAGTCTACATTTACATAAAAATCAGATTGGGGAAGAATGGGCAAAGTCAGCTTGGAATTTGTCAGCAAATCTGCTTAATTGGGCCACAGTTTGTAGAAAGGGGATACCAAATGCAGCAGTAGGGTGTGTACTGGAAGAGAGCGAAATTTTGAGTTTTCTGAACAATTGATTCCCAAACGTTTTGCCGGTCAGTTTCGTTTCATTAAACCCAGTACTGCCTGCTGGAAATTCGCTCATAAATGCGATCTGTTGTTTTCGGATCTGTTGTTTTCGGTGATCTTTCAGACTGTTCCAAAATTATCACTCGCTCTGCCGGAAAGAATGAGGATAGGATACTGAAGTTAATGACAAAATTTAGTTCTTTAGCTACCAGATAATAAAGTCGTCTCTCTTGACACAAAAAGTGTGTCCTGAACATCAATGGTCTGTCCCCACCAGCTGGTGGAAAATGAAACCTGAACGTTTCTGGAGTCCAATGCAGGTTTTTGTAGCTGCAAAGACAACTTCTCAAACACTGTGCATTACTACACGCACAGAAATAGACAGCCGTGTGAGACGAAGTGGCGCTCCTCAGATCCAAAGAAAATAGTGTTTGGCTGGGTCGTTTGGCCTGATAGTACCCAGATGTGTAATTTGTACTAGCTCCCGTTGCAGCAGAGTAAAACAAAGCTTCTATTGTCCGGTTTGGTTGCTGTCTGTACCAGTACATTTGGAGATAGCTCGTATCCTTCAGGCTGCACCAGAGTGTCTTCGACTCTCCTTCTGCAATAGAGATGATGTACGGAGCCTGCTCCACATAGGAAGCCAGAATTCCTGTCAAATGTAAAGTGCAACCGATTCAAATTTCTGACAATCATTCATTAGAGCAAGGTCTGCATTTGACCAAAGGGCTTGCATTTACAGAGAACCTGCCACAATCCAGAAACATATCTCATTTAAGGAAACGCAATAATCTTACTTAAATTTCAATTCACGATTAAAATTCATGCCGGTCATATTGAGCAAAGCAAGAGTTTGATATTTTGGAACAGACATAGCATTGTTGTTCATTCTTTGAATAGGTCACTGTGATCATTGTCGCCGGTATGAACCTTGTAAAACATATAGCGCTCTCTCTATAGTGACACATGGATTATCAGCCTTGACTTCCAGCTCCAGGATCTGGAGTGAGAATTTCTAGCCCAGATAGGCGAACGCTACCGAATAAACTACAGCTCATTTGACAATGTGTTGTTCCATTCACGGTGGGCTTTTGACTAACCTGGGGACAGTATAAAAATCCAGATGAGATAATAGACTTCATGCAACATTATCCTGTCATTTAACACTTGCTCCCTCTGTGCAGGAATATCACCTTTGAAGGCAGTTTCTCTGTTCCATCCGATTAAATACATCACATCCGGTTGCTATCTCGTTGCCTCGAAGCCATTTGCCGTGAAACCTAAGCTCCACCTCACTCTATTCCTCAACGACGCATTGGATTGATAGATGACAGGTCGGTGTGAATAACGGGGCTCAAAATGAGAGAGATTACATAGTTTAAATTAACAAAAGCAATTATTCCATTGGATTCTTAATAACAAAGGTGAGCAAGGTCATTAATTGAAAGTGAAAGTGGGAGATACAGACAGCCTTTGATACATCAAGATTTTCTGATCCGAAATGCATTTTCTGAATGTGTGGGCTAAGCAGAATACAATCCAATTTCCATCAGATTTAGATAAATACCAGAAACGAGAAACAGCAGAAATGAGGAAAAAAATAACACGTGGCGAGAGATGTACGGATACAGAGTCAAGGTTTCAGGATTATAAATACATGATGACACTGCCGAACCAGATACTTTAGCGAGAAGCAATCTTTCGCAAGAGATCGTGACCACATGTTTAAATCTTTCCTGGAATGTGGTTGTCACTTTGTGGGGTAATATTTATAGTCCTCCTGGAACTGATTTTGTGAAGGTGGTGTTTGAAGTGCGTTCTTGAATCTACCTGCTCTATTCTGTCACTGTTGTTTGTAAATAATGATTTTCTGGGCCTTTTCAGGGGGCATTTCAGAATCAGTCCTATAGCTCTGTGTCAGACGATAAATCGACTCCACACCAGGTCAGAATGACAGATTTCCTCACTTGAAGGGAGCATTGAACAAAATGCATGATTCTTCGGGTGGCAGTTTTGCGATCACTATAACGACAATAAGCTTTGAATTGATACTTTTTTAAAAAATGAAAAATGCATAATGCCTTACTTGCCATGAACATTAATGACGCTTTTAAAACGACAATAGTACGCTGTCATGAGAAAGTCAAGACAGAGAGGGTCCTTTGAAAGTGTACAAAGACCTACGCTGACCCCATCTGGAGAGGTGACGTTGACAGGAACAGCCTAATGGTCATCATGCATTCTGTAGGATCCCTTGTTTTGGCGAAACACGCAACATTCTTGGGTCAAAGTGCTCCATTGTTCCATGCAGCGAGGCTTTTTCCGTCCATGTTTGACTGCGTATTTCTTCAAAACAATTCACTGGAAATGGGCTGAGGCAATGATGCAATGCCAGAGCAGCAACAGAGAAGGAGTGCTGAACTGCCAAGAGTGCACTGTTTGGGAGTTGGCATCAAAAGGAGTATTGTCTCAAGTAAATAATCACAGATTTGACCCAGTTCTTTTGTTTAAGAGCACTACAGTGTTGAAAGTCTGCATGAATGTCACTGAGTGGCTTGGCTGTCCATTTCAGAGGAGGTTAATGGTGCGTAGCATTGCTGTGCGTCTGGTATCGCATATGGTCGACATTGGGATAAGATGGGTAAATTTGGGTGTCATCCAGGCAGAACGAGCTGTGCATCTGAATCTTAGTGCATAGAAGGATTAAATAAATGTACTAACACGGGATGTATTGGAATCGAGAGAGTTATTGTGAGTTTTGTGAATGAGTGGTTTCCTGAGATTATAACGGTCATTCACTTTCCACCAAACATAGCATTGCTTGTGTGCTATTAAAATTTGATGGTGATATCCTATTTCAAAGCAACGTCAGACTTGGGCATGATTTCTAATCTCTCTACTGGAGTGAATGAGTAAAAGATAAATGAGTTTTTGAGTGAATTTTTTCCTTTGCCTGCCAGATCATGAAGTCACCCGAATCTCAGCGGTGTAAATAAGAAGGGATGTGCATTCGTATGGGTGTATTGAAGCAGATTTGAAACGTTGAGCGTCTGGTGAGTAAAGGATATTGCTGTGAAGAGGAAGAAGGCGCTGTTTGACCCCCTATGTCACTCTGTTTGCTGCACAGCCCTGGAGACCAGCAGACGAAATATTGCTCGAGAGGTTTGATTCCAAACGAAAAGGAAAGAATCACACAGAGGACATCAGTGCATGTATTGTTTGGTGAGACAGATCTGCAGGAGAGATGAGATGCTCTGGTATGCTGGATACAGAACATGAATTATTTGGGAGATTGTGGAGTATCTGGGTGATTTGCAGATTTTGGGAATAATACAGGGGGCCTTCAGGGGAGATGGCGAACAACTCAAGTTCGCAATAATGAAATTTTCCTTGAAGTGAGCACAGGAAACTCATTTCAGTAAGATAAGTGACGTTCATCAGAGACACAGATTTCCACTCATTTGAGAAGTGATTAACTAGTCGGGGGAGGGGGTGGGATTCAAGTGAGTTTTAAGAGTTCCACATGGAAGAGGGTGGACTCTTCCATGTGAGGAATTGTATCGATTGTATCAAACTTTAAAGCACGGCTGTATGAGACAATGTTTTGGAAGCGGATTTAAAAATGACATTAGAAAGTTGATAAGATTAAAGACGTGAAAGGAAACGATTCCCCAGTTACTAGGCCAAGAATAAAAGGAGATTGAAATCGACACAAGTCCTTACAAAGCACTGTAAAAGTCTGTGAACGTCACTGAGTAGTTTACTCGCCCGTTTCAGTGGAAAGCTAATGGCTAACAACATTGCTGTGTGAGTAGATTTACAGTTAGTCCATATGGCCGAAACAAGTTTTGAATCTGCCATTCAAACATGCCCATTGGAACCTCGTTTTGAAGAAAAGGGATATTAAATGTCACAGAAATTCTTGTGAGCTTTGTGAGCAAGTCGTTTCCAAACATTTTAACGGTCAGATTCATTTCATTAAACCCAGAATTGCCTGAGGGAAATTCGCACACAAATATAATTTGCTGTTTCGGGCGATCTTTCAGACTCGTTCTGGAGTTATCACTCTCTTTGCTGGAGACAATAGGATAAAATAGTGAGGTTACTGACTAAATTGTTCTTTAGCTGCGAGACAGTAAAGTCATCTGTCCTGTAACAGAATATGTGTCCTGAACATCAATCGTCTAACCCCACCTGCTGGTGAGAAATTAACCTTGAACATCCCTGGTGTCGAATGCAAGTTCTTGTAGCTGCAAAGACATTAACTTAAACAATGTGCGCTACTGCACGCGCAGAAATAGACAGCCGTGTGAGATGGAGAGGCACCTTTCAGTTCTAAAGTAAACGTCGTTTCACTGGGTCTTTTAGCCTGATAAGATTCGGATGTGTAATTTGTAATTAAACCTTCACCAGCAGAGTAGTATAAAGCTTCTATTGCCCGGCTGTGTTGCTGTCTGTACCAGTACATAGAGCGGTAAACTGTATTCTTCAGCATGCATTTAAGTGTATCTGAGTTCCCTCTAGTAATCGAAACAATAGAAGGAGACTGTTCCACGTAGGAGGACAGATTTACTGTTGAACATAAAATGAAAAAAATCACATTTTTGACGTCAATTCACCAGGACAACGGGTTCATTTTAATAGAACATTTCGAGTCATGTAAAACCTGTTACAATAAAAGAACATTTAAAAGCACGTTAAAGCAATTTGGGTTCTTTTTCACTTAACTGCCAGATTACTGTTAAATTTCATTCCAACTGTTTATAGTACAGCAAGATCGAATAACAGCAATGTTTAATGGCTACTACACATGTTCATTTCTTAAAACATCGTTCCAGATTGAAATTACGGAGCTAGACCTGATTTTCTATGAAGAGGACTTTGCAATTTTTGACTCTGATTAAAATTATGTGTTCACTATGAATCTCCAGCTCCGGTATCTGGAGTGAGATACGGGCCTATGACTTTCTAACCCTTATGGGCGACTGCTATCGAGTGAACTATAGTACATTTGACAATGCATTATCCCAATCACGGGATTACTTTGACTAACCTAGGAACAGAGCAAACATCCAGATGAGACAATAGACTTCATGCTGCATGATCCTGTCATTTAACACTGGCTCCCTCTCTGAATGGAGTATGGTCCAATGACAGCTGTGAAGGCAGTTTCTCTGTTCCGTCTGTTTAAATACACCACATCCGGTTGCTGTCTCATTCTGCAACCCTATTTGTTCTGAAACTTAAGCTCCACCTCATTCTGTTTCTTCCTGATTCATTGGATTGATAGTTGACAGGGCGGTATTAATAGCAGGGATCAAATTTCGAGAGGGATTATATAGCCTGGATAAACAAAGACGAATTCTTAAATTGGTTGTCAGGAACAACATTCCAGACATTGAAATAATGGAAGGTGAGTTGTTTGAAATGTTAACTGGATGAGAGAAGAGCTTTTTACACATCGAGATGCTCAGATCTGAAATGCACTTTCTGAAAGTGTGGTCTAAGAGGAATAACAGCAAATTTCAAACAGATTTTGATAAATACATGAAAAGAGAAATGGCTAGAATGAGGTAGAGCGCACTTGGGGAGAAAGGGAATGAATAATGTGACCTACTAAACCAGAGATTTATGGGACAAACAGTACTTCACAAGAGAGTGGTGACCACATCTTTAATACTTTCTTCAGATGTGGATGGCCTCACAGATCTAACATTTATTTCACACCCTGAAATGTCATTGTTTTTATTAAGTTGCGGGATGAGGGCATTGCCAGATACGCAACACTTATTGTCCATCTCTAATTGCCCAGCGTGCAGTTCAGAGGCAACTATATTGCTGTGGGTTTGGAGTCACATGGAGGCCAGACCAGGTAAGGACATTTGTGGATCAGTTGGGATTTTGCAAAAATTCTCAGTTGCTTCATGGTCTTCATTAGACTGCTAATTCTACGTTCCTTAGTATTGAATTCAAACTCCAACATTGGTCATGGCAGGATTGAACCCTTGTGCCCAGGATATTCCGGGAAAAGCCCAGCAATACTACCGCCAGACCATCGTCTACCCTTGTCCATGAGAAGGTGGTGGTGAGATGTCTTTTTGAATTTTCGTGATCTATTCTGTCACTGTTTTGCGGCAGTGATGGTTTGCTGGGTCATTTTTGGAGGCCATTTGGGAGTCAGCATTACTGTTACGGGTATGGAAGTTACTCCAGACCTGGTCAGGACAGCAGAACTCATTCCTCATCAGCGAAACAGAATCGTTAATAAGAAATTTCATCACACATTCATGATCACAATGACTTGAACAAGCTTTGAATTATTTTTTAATGTCCAATTAGTTACCTGAAACAGATTTCAATGATACATTTTAAAAGACACTATATACTGACATGAGGAAGATAATAATGGGAGGATGTGTTTACAATGTACAAGGAACTGTGTTGATCTCATCTAAGGAGCTGACATTGATAGGAACACCCTTATGAACCTGTTCTGTAATCCTGGTGCTTTTGTGAAATATGCAACTTTATTGCGCCAAAGTTTTCTGTTGTTCCACGCCTTATTACACCAACATGTGTCTGTGTGTTTCTTCAAATTACTTCACTGGGTGTGGACTGAGGAAATGACGCACTGTCAGAGAAGGAACACAAAGGGAGCGCTGTGGTGCAGTCTGACAGGTGATGCAGAAAGGAGTCTTCTCTCGAATAAATGATTCCATAGCTTGAGAGTTACGCCTGCAGTTTTGCTTAAAAATGAGATTTTTAGTGAGACGCATCCATGAAGGTCACTGAATGGTTTACTTGCCCAGCTTAGTGGAAGCTAAATGGTGAACAGCATTGCTCTGTGAGTGCATGTACATATAATCCATATCAGGGAAGGACAGATGAAGTTAGCTTTGAATCCGCCAGTCAAAGATACTGAGCTGAACTTCAGTTTTTGGAAAGATGATGTTAAATTCCGGAGAATGTCTTGTGAATTTTGTGAGCAAGAGATTTGCAAACATTATAAAGGTCGGCTTCACTTCGTTAAACCCAGCATTGCCGGCTAGATATTCTCAAATGTTTCTTTGGATTTTCAGACTCGTTCTCGGGCTATCACTCTCTCTGTTGGCAAGAATGGGGATAGGATAGTGAGGTTACTGACTAAATCTGGTTCTTTAGCTACCAGATAGTGAAGTCATCTGTCTTGTCACAGAAAATGTGCCCTGAACATCAATCATCTTTCCCCACCTGTTGGTGAGAAATGAGACATGTGTCCCTGGTGTAGAATGCAAGTTAATATTTGTAACTGGAAAGATACTATCTCAAAAGTATGCATTTCTACGCGCACTGAAATAGACAGCCACGAGAGATGGAGAGGCGCCTTTCGGTTGCAAAGCAACACATGTTCGGCTGAGATAACAAGGTGGGGAGCTCGATGAACACAGCAGGCCAAGCAGCATCATAGGAGCAGGAAAGCTGACGTTTCGGGTCTGGACCCTTCTTCAGAATGTTTGACTGGGTCTTTTTGCCTGATAGGTGTCGGATGTTTAATCTATAACAGTTCCTGTTGCAACACAGTCAAATAAAAAGCTTCTATTGCCCGGTCTGGTTGCTGTCTGTACCAGTACATTTGGGGATAGCTTGTATCCTTCAGCGTGCATCTTAATGTCTCCCAGTTTCCTCCTTGTTTTGACACGATGGAAGGAGATTGCTGTACATAGGAGCCTAGAATTCCTGTCAAACGTAAAGTGGAACCGTCTCAAATTTCCGACAATAATTTATCAGTACAAGGGTTATATTTGAACAAAGGTTTTGCATTAACACAGACCTTGACACAATCAAGAACCGTATTTCAAAACACTTAAAGAAATGAAAGAATCTTACTTAAATACCTGGTCACAAATCAAGATTCGTTTCATTCATTTTGGGCGAAACTAGATCTAATGACAATGTGGTAATGGCCAGTAAGTTAGTTGCTTTCAAACAGTTGCCTCTGTTTGATATTGTGGGACAGGAGCTGTCGTTCTTTGAAGAGGACACTGTGATCATTGTTTCCAACAGATGAGGACAGTTCCGTTCATATTATGTATTCACTATGAACCTTTTAAAAGTGTAGAGGCCTCTCAGTAATGACAGATGGAACATCATCCTTGATTTCCAGATGCAGGATCTGAAGTGACAGTCGGGCCTTTGACTTTCTAACCCAAATGTTAGAATACTACCAAATGAACTTCAGCTCATTTGACAATGCATTGTTCCATTCACAGCATGATTTGAACTAACTTGGGGACAGTTGAAACATCCAGATGAGCTAATAGACTTCATGCAGCATGATCCTGTTATTTAATACTTGTTCCCTCTGTGAATGGATTACAGTCCAATGGCACACGTGAAGGCAGTTTTTTGTGGTCCGTCTAACTAAATACACCACATCCCGCTGCTATCGCATTGTCCCGAGACCATTTGCTGTGAAACCTAAGCTCCACCTCACTCTATTCCTCAGCGACACATTGGATTGATAGATGACAGGTCAATGTGAAAAGTGGATCTCAAATTCCGATAGCAATTGTATAGTTTAGATAAGCAAAGACAATTATTCGACTGAGTTGTTAATAGCACGAGTCCAGATATTGAAGATGACGCAAAGTGTTAGATTGAACTGTAAAAGGGAGATAAAGGGAGCCTTTTATACATCCATGTGTACTGAATTGAAATCCATTGTCTGAGAATGTGTTATGAGAAGAATTACAGAAACTTTCAAAACAGATTTGGAGCCCTGCCTGAAATTGGGAAACGGCACAAAGGAGGGACGAGCCCATCGTGATGGTGGAGTGGAAACGGGGAAGAAGTATCCAGATTATAAATACATGACGTCGTTGATAAACTGGAGACTTCAGGGGAACCAATCTTTCACAAGAGAGTGGTGGCGGCTTTTTACGTGCTTTTCTGGGATGTGGGTGTTGCTGGCTGTGCTAAAATTTGTTATCCATTTGTAACATATACTGAAGAATAATCGAATAAATTTGATGATCATGGAATATTTTGATGTCACTTTGTTTAGAAACCAGTCATAGTGAGTTTAATATGGTTTGGATTACGTTGTCCGTGTCGTAACATTCTATAATGAGGGAGTGCATAAGGGCAGAGATCTTTCAGGCGTGAAAAATGCTGAAATGTATCATTTGAGTAAACAGGGGTCTCCTTTTCTGGAGCAATATAGGATGAACCTTAGAGGTATTAGTTTTCACCAACTGAAAAATGATCGTCAGAAAGAGGGAGGCCATTTGAGTTGGGGAAGAGGAGATGGTCCATGTGGGCAACTATTTATATTGATTCTCAATCTTACTGTCCGAGGGAAAATTCTGGAAGCATATTTTGAAATGATACACAAAACTCTATGAGTAAATATGTTAAGTGAAATGTTTCCATAGTTAACGAAACAAGGATGGGAATTGGGAATGGAATGCGTTTGACTAGAAAGTTCCCACAAAAGGCTGGGAGTGAAAAATTGGCTGATTTCAAATTTCTGTCTCCGCCAATATCTGATTCTTAAACTTGCCAGAGCAAATGCGCTTTGAAAATTCATCTCTGTTGGTGGCATATGTGTCCTGAACGACCCTGGGATTGAATGCAAGTTTTTTTTAGCTGCAAAGACACTTTCCCATATGTCGTGAAATACTGCACGTACAGAAGTAGACAGCCATGTGAGATGGAGAGGGTTCTTTCAGTTTCAAATTGAACTGTATCCAATTGGGTCTGTCGGCCTTAAAAGAATCAGACGTGAAATGTGTAACAGCTCTTCCTCCAGCAGAGAGGAATAAACCTTTTATTGTCAGTCTGGTCGCTAATTGTACCGGTACATTCGAGGAGACCTAGTAGGCTTCAGTGTGCGTCTAAATGTAGCTGAGTCTCCTTGGCATCGACACGACGGAGGAAGACTGCTCCACATCGAAGGCTAGAATTCCTGTCCAATGTAATGCGGAAAAGTTTCAAATTTTTGAAAATCACGCATTAGTTTTATGCGTTTAAACAAAGACTTTGTATTGACACAGAGCAGCTGACAATCCAGAAATATATTTCAACACATAAAAGGAAACAAAATAATTTTATGTTAACATTCTTGCCAGCCCTTTCCAGCAAAACAACATTCAATGACAGCAAAGTGGCAACAGCCAGTACACTTTTGTTTCAAAGGGTTTTCTGAGGTTGAAATGTTGACTGAGGAGCTGCTTGATTCTGAAGAGGACACTGTAGTCATTGTCTCATGCGGAAGAGGGCAGTTCTGTTTAACATGATGTGTTTGCTATGAACTTTCTAAAAGTGCAGATCACCCTGAGTAATGTTCGGTGGACTGTCAGACTTGATTTCCAGCTCCAGGATCTGGAGTGACAGTCTGTCCTATGACTTTCTCAAATAGATGATAGAGTGCCACTGAGTGCAGTACTGCTTATTTGATGACTTTGCCTGATCTGGGAACAGAGCAAATATCCAAATGAGACAACAGACTTCATGTAGCATGATCCTGTCATTTTACACTGACTCTCTCTGTGAACGGAGTGCAGTCCAATGAAGGCAGTTTCTTTGTAACATCTGATGAAATGCGTCACATCCCGTTGCTATTTCAATGTCACGACACCATTTGCTGTAAAACCTAAGCTCCAACTTCCTTTATTTCTTACTGATTTATTGGATTGATAGATGACAGGGTAGTGCGAATAGTCGGACTCAAATTTCATGAGGGATAGGATAGTTTAGGTAAGATAAGACAATTCTTCCATTGGGTTGCCAGACATGGCAGTTGAGGAAGATAATTGATTGAAAGTGAAAATGGGAGATGTAAAGAGCTTTTTGTTTTTACAAATCGAGATGTTCTGATCTGAAATATGTTGTCTGAAAGTGTCGTCTGAGCAGAATAAAATTAATTTTCCAACCAGATTTGAATAAATACCAGAAACGAGAAATGGCAAGACTGAGGGAATCAAGAGAGATGGATAAGTACAGGGGAAAAATATCTGGATTATAAATATGTACCCACACTACAAACCCAGAGAGTTCAGTGAGAAGCTGTCTTTCATAAGCGAGCGGCGATCACTTGTTTAATTCTTTCCCTGGAATATGGGTGTTGCTGTCCGAGCTACAGCGTATTGTTCACCTGATTAATTTTTCTTCTTATTCATTTTGTGGGTGTGGTCGTCGCTGGCTGGCCAGCACTTTTTTTTTCAATCACTAGTTGCCCTTGAGAAGGTGACAGTGAACTGCCTTCTTGAACTTGCAATCCGTTTTCTGTGGGTTGACCCACAATGCCGTTAGGGAAGGAAGTCCAAGTATTTGACACAGCGACAGTGAAGAAGAGTCATTATATTTCCAAGCCAGGATAGTGAATGACTTGTAAGGGAACTTTAAGGTAGTGGTGTTACCATATGTCTGCTGGCCATGTCCTTCTAGATGTGAGTGGTCATGAGTTTGGAATGTTCTGTCTGACGATCTTTGGTAAATCTCTTCGTGCATCTTGTAGATAGTACACACTGCTGCTACTGAGCATCAGTGGTGGAGGGAGTGGAGGGCTGTGAATGCATTGCTAATCAAGCAGACTGTTTTGCCATAGATGCTGTCAAACTTCTTGAGTATTGTTGGGGCTGCAATCATCCAAACAATTGGGGAGGGTCAATCACATTCCTCACTTTTGCTTTGCAGTGCGTGGACAGGCTCTGAGAAGTCGGGTGGTGAGTTACTCGTCACACTATTCTTAGCCTCTGACCTCTTCTTGTAAGCACAGCGTTTGTGTGGTGAGTCCATTTGAGTTTCTGATCAACGATACCTCCCGGGATGTTCACAGTTGAGGATTCAGTGATGGTAATACAATTGCATGTGAAGGGGCAGTGGTTAGATTGACTCTTGTTGGTGATGGTTATACCCTGGCATTTGTGTGGCACAAATGTTACTTGTCAATTGTCATCCCATGCTTGGATATTGTCTAGATCTTGTTGCATTAGGATACGGAGTGCTTAAGTCTCTGAGGAATTGTGAATGGTTCTGAACCTTGTGCAATCATCAGCAAACATCCCCATTTCCGACCTTTTGATGAAGGCAAGTTCATTAATGAAGCAGCTGACCATTGACCAGAAACTCAACTGGACTCACCACATAACAGAGTGTCTACATGACCAGGCCAGAAGCTGGGCATACTGCAGCGAGTGACTCATCTTTTGACTCCTCGAAGCCTGTCCACCATCTACAAGGCACAAGCCAGGAGTGAAGCTTGACACCATCCAGGACAAGCAGCCCGCTTGATTGACAATACACCCACAAGCATTCACTCCCTCCGCCACCGATGCTCAATAGCAGCAGTGTGCACTATCTACAAAATGCACTGCCGAAATTCACCAAAGATCCTCAGACCTGCCAGACTCATGACCACTTCCACCTAGAAGGATAAGGGCGGCAGATATATGGGAACAGCACCACCTCCAGGTTCCCCTCCAAGTCACTCAACATCCTGACATGGAAATATGTCACCATTCCTTCACTGTCGCTTGGTCAAAGTCCTGGAATTACCTCCCTAATAGCATTATGCATTAACGCACAGCAGGAGGACTACAGTGGTTAAAGAAGGCAACTCACCACCACTTTCTCAAGGGCAACTAGGTATGGGCAGGAAATGCTGGCCAGCCAGACACGCCCTCATTCCACAAAATGAATAGAGAAAAAAAAGGACACTACTGAAGAACTCCTCCAGAGATGACTTGGAGCTGACCCGACTGAGCTCCAACAACCATGACAATATTCCTATGTGTAAGGCATGATTCTAACCAACAGACAGTTTTCCATGATGCCACACTCGGTCGAATGCAGAATTGATGTCAAGAGCTGTCAATCTCACCTCACCTATGCAATTTAGCTCTTTTTACTATGTTTCAATCAAGGTTATAATGTGTGGCTCTGGTGGAACCCAAAATCGGCGTCACTGAGCAGGTTACTGCTGAGCAGTTGCTGCATTATTGTACTGTTTATGACGCCTTTCATCACTTTACTAATGATTGATAGTAGACTGATGGGGCAGTAGCTGGCCTGATCTTTGAGTACAGGATATGCTTCGGCAATTTTCCACATTGTCATGTTGATGCAAACGTTGTAACTGAACTGGAACAGCTTGGCTAGGGAGGTGGCGAGTTCTAGAGCACAGGTCTTCAGTATTATTGTCCGCACCCGTAGCCCTTACAGTATCTAGACTCTCCAGAGTCTCTGATATCACGTGGACTGAATCGAATAGGCTGAAGTCTGGTATCAGTAACGCTGGGGACCCTTGGAGGAAGCCAAGATGGATCATCCACTGGTCACTTCTGGCTGAAGATTGCTGTGACAGCTTCAGCCTTATTGTTTGCCCTGACATGCTGGGCTCTTTCATCACTGAGGATGGGGATATACGTGGAATATCCAGCGAGTTGTTTAATTATTCACCATCATTTATACCTGAATTTGGCAGGACTGTAGAGCTTAGATCTAATCCGTTGGTTGAGGGATCGTTTCAGTCTGTCCATCACTTGCTGCTTATTTTGTTTAGCATGCAAGTACCCTTTTTGAGTGCTTCACCAGGTTGACACCTGACCTTCATGTATGTCTATTGCTGCTTCTGGTGTGCCCTCCTGCACTCTCCCCTGGCTTGATGGTAATTGTTCAGTGGGGGATGTGCCGGGCCATGAGGTTTACAGAATGTGCTGCAATGCAAGTCTTCAGCGGTTAATGGCGCACAGTGCCTCGTGGATGCCCCGTCTTGAGTAGCGAGACCTGTCCAAAGTCTGTCCCATTTAGCCCGGCGATAATGCCATACAACATGATGGAGGTTACTCTCAATGTGAAGGCGGGACTTCATCGCCACAAGGAGTGTGCAGTGGTCACTCTTATCAATACCGTCATGGACACATGCATGTGCAGCTGGCAGATTGGGAAGGATTAGGTCAAGTTTTCTTTTTCCCCTCATGTTAGTTCCCTCAACACTTGCTGCATATCCATACCAGCAACTATGCCTATTTAGGACTCGACCAGCTCGATCAGTAGTACTGCTGGCAAGCCAAACTTGGTGGTAGACATTGGAGTCTCCCACTCAGAATACTTTTTGTGCCCTTACCATCCTGAGTGCTTCCTCCAAGTGTTGTTCTAAATAGACGAGTACCAATTCAGCTGAGGGAGGGCGTTACGTTGTAATCAGTAGGAGGTTTCTTTGCCCATTATTAACCTGATGTCACGAGGCTTCATGGGGTCCGGAGTGAATGTTATGGAGACTCAGAGCAACTCCTTCCCCCGACAGTATACCACTGTGCCACCACCTCTGCTGGGTCTTTCATAAGATGGTGGTGAGGTACTTTCTTGAATCTACCTGCTCTAATTTGTTACTACTTCGTGTAAATGATGATTTGTCTGGCCTTTTCAGAGGGCACTTCAGAGTCAGTCCTCTCGCTGTGTGTCCAATGATAATGTACTGTATACCAGGTCAGCATTGCAGATGACCTTGCCCGAAGTGTGGCGATGAATGAGAAGCGTGTTTCTGAAACAGAATGACAGTTTCGTGATCACCATGACGGTCACAAGTTTTCAAATGATATTTTTCAAAATGTAAAATGTAAAATGCATTACTTTGCATGAATATCACTGACACTGTTAAAAGGACACTATACAGTGACATGAGGAAGACAAGATTGGGAAGGTGTGTTGAAACTGTATAAGTAATTGAGCTGATTCCATCTAATGAGCGAACATTGACAGGAAGAACCTCATCGTCCTCTTCTGTTCTATAGGAACCTGTGGTTTTGTGAAACATACAATATTCTCAGTTTAAAGTCCACTCTTGTTCCATGCAGCGAGGCCTATGCCACCAATGCGCGACTGTGTGTTTGTTCAAATTAATTCACTGGGCATGGACTAAGAGAACAACACAATCTATGGGAAACAACACAGATGGAGGGCTGATCTGCCTGTAGCGTACTGCTTCAGTGTTGTCACTGAAACGAGCACTCTCTCAAATGAATAATCACAGAGCTTCAGGCATGAGCTTGCCCTTTTGTTTCTCTGTGCTACATGTTGAACCACCTTCATGATTGCCATTGAGTGGCTTACTTGTCCATTTTAGAGTGGACTAATCATGCACAGCATTGTTGTGTTTCTGGTGTCAGTTATGAGCAAGGCCGGAGTAAGGTGTGGAAATTTGGGTCTGAACTAACCAGATAGAGAGAGATGTTCACCTAAATCTCAGTGCGTATAAGTATTTATTAAATGCACTAGCATGGTTGCATTGGAATCGAGAGAAGTTATTGTGATTTTTGCGAGTGAGTGATTTCCCAACATTTTAGCAGACAATTGTACGTCATCAAATCTAGCATTACGTGCATGCTAGTAATATTTGACAGTGTTATCAGTGTTTTCAGGGACCTATCATATTAGGCATGTTTTATTGATCTCTCTAGTGGATAGAGGAGAATGAGGAAAATATAACTAAGGTATTGAATAAATATAGTTCTTTGCCTGCCAGTAAGTGAAGTCACCTGAATCTCAGTGGCGTAAATAAGAAGGAAAAGTGGGCTACCACGGATGTATTGAAGCAAAAATAAAATGGGAATCCGCGAGACTTTGGTGAGTAAAGGCATTTGTTGTAAAGGGGAGGGAGGCGTTGTTTCCCGATTGTTCTCGCTCTATCTTTTGCAGCGTCCTCAAGACCAGCAGATTTTTTTTAAAAGTCGAGATGGTCGATTCCAAACAAAATGAAAAGAATAACAACCGAGGAGGTCAGTGGGTACGCAATGTGTTCAGACCGATCTGCGGGAAAGATGAGATGCACTGGTAGCCTGGCTGCAAAATAAGAATTAGTTGGGAGCCTGGAGTATTTCCAGTACAATACAAGGGACCGTCACTGGAGATAGGCTTGAGGTGCATTAAATATCGAAATGTTTCCTCAGAGGGAACAGAGGGAATTAATTTCACTGGGATAATGGATGTCATCAGAGATATAAATTTTTACTAACTTGAATAGTGGTCAACTGATGGCAAGGCCCTCGGAGTTTCAGGAGTTTTACAAGGAAGAGGGTGGAAATGAGTCCATGTGAGCTACAATTTGTAACGCACTTCAAAGCTGGACTGTCTGAGAGAAGGCTTTGGAAGCAGTTTTAATAATGACATTATAAAGGTGATTGAATAAATCTGTGAGGGGACCATTTCACCAGTTCGTGGCTCGACAACAAAGGGAGATTGTGATCGTAGAAAGACGCCTCATAAAGCACCGGTAGTGAAAAGATGGCCTGATTTCCTTCTTTTGTCCTCACCATTCTCCGACATTTCACCTGGTTACAGAAAATCAATCCCCTGGCCCCACCTGCTGGTGGTGAATGAGTCCTGAATGTCTCTGGAGTCGGACGCAGGTTTTTGTAGCTGCAAATGCACTTTCTCAAACGCTGCGCGCTACTGCATGCACAGAAATAGACGGCCGTATGAGATGGAGAGGCGACACTGAGTTCCAAAGTGAGCAGCATTTGGCTGGGTCTTTTAGCCTGATAAATATCGGATGTAAAATTTGTAACAATGCCTTCTCTAGCAGAGAAGAATAAAATTTGTATTGCTCGGTCTGTTGCTGTCTTTTCCAGTACATGTTGGTAGAGCCAGTATTCCTCAACGTGCATCTAAGTGTGCGCGAATCTCCTGCTGCAATCGACACGATGGAAGGCGGCTGTCTCACGTCAGAGGCGAGAATTCCTGTCGAGGTTAAAGTAGAATAGACTCAAATTTCTAACAGTAATTCATGAGGACAATGGTTGCATTTAAACGGAGAAATTCCAGTGATATGAAACGTCTCACAATAATATAACATGTTAAAACAGGTTAGAAACTTCTTGTGTCTTTTTTACTTAATTGTCGAGCTCCTGTTAAAATTCATTCTATCAATAGTTCACCAAATCAAGATCCAATACCAGCAAAGTGTAATGGTCTGTATATATGTTTTCTTTTTATTTTAAGGCGGTGTTCTAAGTTGAAATTTTGGAGTAGGACCTGCTTTTCTCTGAAAAAGATGTCGTTATCGTTGTTTTGAACTGAAGAGCTCAGCTCTCTTTAACATTCTGTATTCACTATGAATCTTGTAGAAGTGCTGAGCTCTCTCAGCAATGGCACGTGAATTATCAGCCTTGATTTCCATCTCCTACTCGGATCTGGCGTGAGAGTCGGGCTACGACTTTCTAACCCGAATAGGGAGTCATACCACATGATCTACAGTGCATTTGACATTGCATTCTTCAATTTCAGTGTGACTTTGACTAACCTGGATAGAATACAAACATCCAGATGAGAAACTAGACTTCAGGCAGCATGATCCTCTCATTAACATTGGCCGCCTCTTTGAACGGAGTGCAGTCCAATGACATGTGTACAAGCAGTTCCTCTGCTGCTTATGACTAAATACACAACATCCGGTTGCTATCTTGTTTCCCCAACACCATTTGCTGAGAAAACTAAGCCACACATTGGCTTGATGGGTGATAGAGTGGTGTTAATAGCATGACTCAAATTTGAATAGCGATTGGATTGTTTCGAGAAGTAAATACAATTCTTCCACTGGGATGTCAGTAAAAAGAGTCTAGGCACTAAAGATGATGGAAAAATAATTTATTAGAAGTGTAAATGGGAGCTGAAGAGCTTTTTCTACATCAAGACGCTCTAATCTGAATTGCTTTGTCTGAAAGTGTGGGCTTAGCAGAATGACAGCGACGACACAAACAGATTTAAACAAACACCTGAAACATCAAACGGCAGGAATAAGGAAATGTGCAGGTGGGGGACCGATGGACTGGATACAGTGACAGACTCGAAATATTATAAATACATACCGATTCCACTGCTAAACAGGAGACTTCAGTTGGCAAAGCGTTCACAAGAGAGTGGCGACCACTTCTTTAATTCTTTCCTGGGATTTGGGTTTGACTGCTGGGCGAACATTTATTGCCCATTCAGAATTGACTTGGAGAAGGTAATCGTGCGATGCCTTCTTGTATTTGTCGTTTATTCTATCACGGTTGTGTGCAATTAATAATTTGTTTTCTGTGCCATTTCACAGGCATGTTTGGAGAGAGCTACATCGTAGTCGGTCTGGAGAAAAAGTAACTCCAGGCCTATGTTTCTTTTTCAAAAGGAAATCAGTCAACCAGATGAGTGTTATTGATACACAAAAGCACTTTCATGATCACAATGGCTAGTACAAGACTTGAAATGATGTTTTTTATCAGGTAAAATGTGTGATTTTAAATGAATACCAATGATACACTTAAAGAATGCTATATAATGAAACGACGGAGACAAAACTGGGGAGGGTGTGTTGACGGGGACAATGAAGTATTACAATCTCATTTAAAGAGCTGGCATTGACTGGAACAGCCTTACGGTCTTCTTCTGTTCTGCTCGATCCTCTAATTTTGTGAAGCACACAACCTTCTTGCGTCTTAGTGCTCCCCTGTTCCATGCAGCTAGACTTAATTCCACCAATATGTGACTGCGGGTTCCTTTGAAGAAATTCACAGGGCATTGACTGAGTAAGCGCTGTAGAGTCAGAAAAGTAACTCTGAGGGAAGGGTGCAGTGCCTGCAGTGCTCTGTTTGTTAGTGGTGTTGACTGAATTTTGGTGTGCTTTTTTCGTTTCGGGACCCTTCAGACATGCGTAAGGTTTATCAATCACTCTGCTGAAGAGAATGAGACAAACATAATTAAATTACTGTGTGAACCTGGTTCTTCCCCGGCTAGTTGTTGAAGGCATCTGAATCTCAGCAGCGTAATTGAGAAGAGGATTCTGTGTATTCTTACAGGTGTATTGGAGCAGAGTGGAAGCAATGAGAATGTGGTAACTAAAGACGATTGGTTATGAATGGAACAGAGGCGCTATTTTCTTGATGATGCTGCTACGTCTGTTGCAACAGCCAGGGACAGACAGCCGTGTAAGAACATAGAACATCGAACATAGAACAGTACTGCACACAACAGGCCCTTCGGCCCACGATGTTGCGCAGAACTTTTACCCTAAACCTAAGGTCTATCTAACCTCCAATACTACCTTATACTATCATCCAAATGTCTATCTACTAGCCGCTTAAATAGCCCTAATGAGGCCGACTCCACCATTCCCTCCACGCCTCGACCACTCTCTTGAGTAAAGAACCTACCTCGACGTCTCCCCTATAACTATCTCTACTCACTTTAAAACTATGCCCCCTCGTAATAGCTACCTCCACCCTAGGAAAAAGTCTCTGGCTGTCCACTCTATCTATACCTCTGATCATTTAGTACACCTCTATCAAGACACCTCTCATCCTTTGTCATTCGAAAGAGAAAAGCCCTAGCTCTCTCAACCTTTCCTTGTAAGACCTTCCCTCCATTCCAGGCAACATCCTGGTAAATCTCCTCTGCACCTTTTCCAAAGCTTCCACGTCTTTCCTGTAATGAGGCGATCAGAACTGGAAACAGTACTCCAGATGTGGCAGAACCAGGGTTTTGTATAGCTGGAGCATAACTTCACGGCTCTTGAACTCAATCCCTCTATTCATGAAAGCTAACACACCATATGCCTTCTTAACAACTCTATCCACCTGGGTGGCAGCTTTCAGGGAACTGTGGACATCAGCCCTGAGATCCCTCTGCTCCTCCACACTGCCAAGAATCTTTCCGTTAACCCTGTATTCTGCTTTCAATTTGTCCTTCCAAAATGAACCACCTCACACTTTTCAGGGTTAAACACCATCTGCCACTTCTCAGCCCAGCTCTGCATCCTATCAATGTCCCTTTGTAACCGAGAGCAGCCCTCTGCACTATCCACAACTTGAACCACCTTCGTATCATCCGCGATCTGACTAATCCACCCTTCCACTCCTACATCCAAAACATTTACAAAAATTACAAATAGAAGAGAACCCAGAACAGATCCTTGTCGTACACCACTCATAACTGAGCACGATGTTGAATGTTTTCTGTCCACTGCCACCCTTTGTCTTCTAAGGGTCAGCCAATTCTGAATCCAATCTGCCACATTTCCCCCTATCCCATGCCTCCTTACTTTCTGCATGAGCCTACCATGGGGAACCTTATCAAACGCCTTACTTAGATCCATGTATACCACATCCACTGCTCTACCTTCATCCACGTGTTTGGTCACATCTTCAAAGAATTCAATAAGGTTTGTGAGGCATGATCTACCCCTCACAAATCCATGCTGACTATCACGAATCAAACTGTGCCTATCCAAGTGATCATAAATCCTATCTCTCAGAGCCCTTTTCAATAATTTGCCCACCACTGAACTAAGACTAACTGGCCTGTAATTTCCAGGGTTTTCCTTATTCCCTTTTTTGAACAAGGGAATGATGTTTGCCTCTCTCCTGTCTTCTGGCACTATACCCATGGGCTTTGGGGATGAAAAGATCATTGCCAAAGGCTCTGCGATCTCTTCCCTCACTTCCCATAGAATCCTTGGATAAATCCCATAAGGCCTGGTGGACTTATCTATCTTCAAGTTCCTCAAACTTCCTAGTACATCTTCCTTGCTAGCATCCACCTCCTCTAGCCTACCAGCCTGTATCACGATGTCCTCCCCTACAATTGGTCCCTCCCAGTCGTGAATACCGAAGAAAAGTATTCATTAAGGACCACTCCTATCTCTTTAGGCTCCGTGCCCAAATTCCCTTTACAATCCTTGATCAGGCCTACCCTTTCTCTGGTCATTCTCTTATTCCTCACTTACGAGTAAAGAGCTTTGGAGTTTTCCTTGATCCTATCTGCCAGGGTTTTCTCATGCCCCCTTATAGCTCTCCTAAGCCCTTTCTTCAGCTCCTTCCTGGCTAACTTGTATCCAGCTAGAACCTTTTCCGATCATTGTTTCCTTAACCTTATATAAGCATCCTTCTTCCTCTTAAACAGTCGTTCGACCTCTCTTGAGAACAAAGGTTCCATCACTCGACAGCATCTTCTCTGCCTGCTAGGGACAAACATTTTGAGTGCGTGCAGTATGCATTCTTTAAACAATCTCCACATTTCTATAGTGCTCTTCCCTGACAGCATCTGTTCCCATTTTATGTTACCCAGTTCTTGCCTAGCAGAATTATAATTAACCTTCCCCCAATTATAAACCTTACAATGCTGTATGCACTTATCCTTTTCCATGACTATTGTAAAAGTAACAGAGTTAAGATCACTACCACCAAAATGCTCTCCTACCAACAGGTCTAACCCTTGGTATGGTTCATTGCCAAGCACCAAATCCAAAGTGGCCTCTCCTTGTGTCGATCTATCTACATGTAAGATGGAACGGCAGCTCTCAGTTCAAAACTAAGCAGCAATTCATTGTGTGTTTTGGCCTGATCAGACTCGGATATGTAATTTCGCACCGCTCCTGCTATACCAGAGTAGAATAAAGCCTCTATTGCCCCGTTTGTTTCTTGCCTGTACCAGTACATGTAGCTGCAATCTGTATTATACAGCGTGCATCTGAGTGTAGCCGAGTGTCCTCCTGCAATCGACATGCTAGAAGGAGACCGCTACAGATAGGAGGCCAGAATTCCTGTCCAATGTAGAATGGAATCGATTCAAATTTCTGGCAAAAAATCGTTAGAAGAGCTGCATTTGAATAAAGTGTTTGCGTTGCAATCGAATGTGTCATACCCCAAAGCAACACATATAACCACATTTTCCCTAAATATCTAGACATTGTTAAATTTATATATGTATATTGAGATGCTTGGATTTGGAATGTAATGTCGGATGGTGCTGTCTGAGTGGAACTCAATGATTTGTGCTATTGCCTTATAGAACCAGAGGCCGAGGTTCGAATCCACACTCGGGTGGTAACTTTTTGTGTGGACTTATCTACATTCTCTGTATGAGTTTCCTCGCACTTTCCATAGATTTGCATGTTAGTTGGATCGGCTGTGCTCAGTTGACAATTCTGCCCAGCGATGTGCAAACTGGATTGATCGGCCATGGGGAACGCAGGATTACAAGAATAGGGTGAAGGGGTGGTGAGTGGATCTGGGTGGGATGCTCTCTGGAAGTCAGTATGAACTCGATAACATGAATGGCCTGCACCCACAACTGTAGGGAGTCCACGATTCTAACTTTCGAACCAAATTTGGATCAATGTATGAAAGGGGGCAGAGCAGGTGGGGAAAATCGAATAAATACCATTAAAAAGACCATTGGCTGTAAATCCAAACAACGATTGGTAAACCCGAGATTTCAGGGAGAGAAAAAAATGGAATTCAGAAGACAATGGGACAACTTGTTTAGTTTCATCCTGGGATGTGGATGTATTAGTTATCCTAACTTTTGTTGTCCATCCGGAATTGTCCTTGAGAAGATGTTGATTAGACACTTCTTGAAGTGTTGCGCTTTATTCTGTCACAGCTTTGTACAAATGGCTTGCTGAGCCATTTCAGAGAAAATTCAGTCAACCAGTTGCTGTGGGTCTAGAGTTACATGTCCTCCAGACCAGATCAACATGGCACATTCTCTCCCCTGAAAGGCATCAAAGAACAAGATGCGTGTTTGTAATTCACAATGACAGTTTCGTGATCACTATGGCTAGATCAAGATTGGAATTTTTTATTTTAAAAATGAGTTACTTGACATATATATCAACTGCACTTTTAAAAATGCGTTATATACTGACACGAAGAAGATACGACTGGGAAGGTCTATTGACAGGGTGCAAAGGATTATGCTGATCCCATCTAAACAGTTGACATTGAAAACGAAACAGCCTCATGGCTCTGTTCTGTTCTGTAGGATCTTGTGTTTTTGTGAAATATGCAACAGTCTTGGGTGAAAATTGTTCCCCTGTTCCATGCAGCGAGGCCCTATTCCAACAAAGTGTGACTGTGTGTTTCTTCGAGTTAATTCACTGGGCATGGACCGGGGGAACGATGCACTGTCAGAGAAGCAAAGACAAGGAAGCGCTGCTTTGCTGTTTGGCAGGTGATGTTGAAAGCAATATTCTCTCAAACAGCGATTTCATAGCTTGAGGTTTGCACCTGAAAGTTTGCTTAATTGTGGAATTGGACGGCGGTGCGACAAATTCATGAAGGTTGCTGTAGGGGTTACTAACCCATTTCAATGAAAAGTCCATCTAAACAGCATTATAGTGTTTCTGGGCCTATATATGGACCAGATCGTGAAATGTCGGGCGTAATTAGCTGTGAACCTGCCAAAGATGTAATCTGAATTTCAGTGTTTGAAAATGGATTACTAAATCCAGGATCGTGGAGTCCAGTTGAATGGAGAGAAATTCTTGTGAATTTTGTCAGCAAGTGACTTCCAAGCACTTTCACAGTCAGTCTCTTTTCATTCAACACAGCTCTATACTTGCAGGAAATTCTCACATGAATCCGATTTGCTGTTTTGGGGATCTTTCTGACTTGGGCTGAAATGGTCAATCGCTGTGCTGGAAAGAATGAGAGTAGGACACTGAAGTTACAGACAAAATCTTGCTCGTTAGCTGCCAGTAATTGAAGTTAGCTGCATTCCATTACAGTAAACAGGAAGTGAAGCTGCACTGGAACAAAAGCGTTGGAGCAGAGTGAAATCCTTGGGAATTCGGTGAGTAAGGGAGTTCGGTGTGAAGGGTAGGGAGGCACTGTCTACTTGCTGTTGTTGTGCGATTTTTTTGTAGCATGCAGGAAATTTCTGCGGAAGGGGTTCAATAGTCTGGCATCGGGGCGGGGGCCAAAGATGAATGATGCGCAGAATCGGAAGAATTTGCAGATGTTCACTGCAATTCAGGGGGCCTTCAGGTGAGATAGGCTTGAGTGCTCAGAATGTTGAAAGTTACCTTTTTTGAAAAAAGGGAATCTGCTTTCAGTGGGATAAGGCACCACCATCAGAGACAGTAAATTCCACTAATGGAAAAATGATCACCCCCATTGGGGGCGAGGTGGGTGTTTGGGGCGGGGGGAGTTCCAGTGAGTGGAGGTTGGCGATGTTCCCAGTGACGAAGAATTTATTATGATTTTGAATGCGACGCTGCCTGACAGAATGTTCTGGAAATGGGTTTATTAATCATGTTAGAATGGGATTAAGTAAATAAGTCAATGGTAACAATTCACCAGTTTATTAGAGAAGCACAAGGTGAGATTGTAATCGACAGGAGCGTTATCTCAAAGCCTTGAGAGGGATAAACTTGACTGAATTCCAGACTGTATCCTCTTAATTATCTTATTCATAATCTGGTCGCAGAAAATGTACCCTTAACATCAATCGTCTATCCTCACCTACTGGTGGAAAATGAGTCCTTAATGCCCCGGGGTTGGATGCAGGTTTTTGTTAATGCAAAGACGCTTTCTCAAACGCTGTGCACTGCTGCACGCGCAAAAATAGACACCCGTGTGAGACGGTAAGGCAGTTCTCAGTTCCAGAATGAACAGAGTATCAGTGGGTCTTGTGGCCTGATGAGATTCAAATGTGTAATTTGTAACAACCCCTGCTGCAACTGAAAAGAATAAAGCTTCTACTGCCCGGCCTGTTTGCTGTCTGTACCAGTACATTCGGAGATAGCCAGTATCTTTCAGCGTGCACTTGAGTGTAGCTGAGTGTCCTCCTGAAATCGACACGATGGAAGGAGACTGCTCCACGTAGGGAGCCAGAGTTCCTATCGGATCTAAAATGGAATAGATTCAAATTTATAGCAATCATTCATTAGGACATTCATTGAAGCAGTAATTTCTTGGATGTAAAACCTATCACGATAAACAACCATTTTAAATAGGGTGCAAATTCTTCTTTTCAGTTGTCAGTTCACTGTTAAAAGTCATCACGATCACTTTAAGCAAAGCGTTGTTCAATAATTCTAATGTTTATTGGTCAACGGATATGTTATTTTCGAAAGGTACTTCCACATTGAAATTTTGAAGCTGGGCTTGTTTTTCTCTGAAGAGGAAAATGTAGTCATTGTCTCCAACTGAAGTCCTGTTTAGCATTGTGTGAACCAATTAAAATTGCAGACCACCCTCGGTAATGATGTGTGGAGTGTCAGCCTTGATTTCCGGCTTCAGGATCAAGATTGAGAGTCAGGCCTAAGACCAGACGGGAGAACGCTATCGAGTGAACTACAGCTCATTTAACAATACATTGTTCCACTCACGGTGTGTCTTTATCTTACCTGGGGACAGTGCCAATATCCAGACGAGATGATAGATTTCATGCAGCATGATCTTTTCATATAACACTGGCTCCCTGTGTGAACGGAGTGCAGTCCAATGGCACCTGTGAGCGCAGTTTCCGTGTTGCAGCTGATTAAATACACGACATCCGGTTGCTGTTTCATTGCCCCGACACCATTTTCTTTAACACATAATGCTCCATTCCACTATATTTTCACTGAATAGTTGGATTGACAGACGAGAGGCCAGTGTTAACAGCAGGGCTCAAATTTCAAGAGGAATGGGACAGTTTAGATAAGCAATTCATTCATTGTGTTGTTAGTAATAATATTCCAGACATTTCAGATGATGGAATTATAATTGATTCTAAGTGTAAATGGGAGATTAAGAGATTGGTAAATTCTGGTCTGAAGTTCATCGTCTGAAAGTGTGGTCTGAGTGGAATAACGGCAAATTTCAAAACAGCTTTGAATAAATACCTCAAAAGAGAAACAACAGGAACGAGTGAGAGAGCAGTTGGGGAGTAGTGAACTGGTCACAGGGACAAAGTCTCCGTTTCATAACTTCATATCGACACTGGTAAACCAGAGTCTGGACAGAGTGGTGACCACTCATTTCATTCTTTCCTGGGATGTGGGTTTAGCTGTCTGGAATAACATTTATCATCCAAATTGTCTTTGAAAAGGGAATGATGAGAGGCGTTCTTAAATCTTCCGGTTCTATTCTGTTGCGGTTTTGGGAAACTGGTAGGCTCGCTGGCCCATTTCAGAGGTCAGCTCAGAGTCAGCCCTATTGCTGCGGTTCTGCACATACATGTACTCCAGGCCAGGTCAGGACGGCAGATTTCCTCACCTGAAGTGCGTCAGTGAACCAGATATGTGTTTCTGCTACACAATGACAGTTTTGTGGTCGCCATAACTGGGGCAATGTTTGAACTGATGATTTTTAAAATAGAAAATGTGTTATTTGTAATAAATATCAACGACACATTTGAAAGGACACTTACGAGTAAGATAACACCGGAAAATTGTGAAGACAGGATGCAATGCATTGCTTTGGTCTCATCTAAAGAGCTCAAATTGACAGGAGCAGCCTCGTGGTCTACTTCTATTTAGTGGGATCCTGTTGTTTTGTGAAATACACGACTTTTTTTTGGTCAAAGTGTTTCCTTGTACCATGCGGGAAGGCTTATTTCACCAATGTCTGACGGAGTGATTCTTCAAATTAATTCACTGGGCGCGGATTAAAGGAAAGATGCATTGTCAGAGAAGAAATACAGAGGGATCGCTGCTCTGCATGTGGCGAAATTTTTGGCAAGTGACGCTGAAAATATTCATTTCTCAAGGAAATTATCCCAAAGTTTGGATGCTGAATTTGCTCCTTTGCTTTATTCCGGTATTGGACTGTGGAGGAATGTATTATGGAAATGTCACTGAGTCTCATCGTAGTCCATTTCAGAGGAAACTTAGTATTGAGTCGCGTTGTTGTGTGACTGGAGTCACATTCAGGTTAGATCGGGGTAAGTTGGTTAAAATTAGCTGTGAACCCGCCGGAGAGACTGGGAGTTGGTGGGTTTTGAATTGTCAATCAAGGGTGGATCAGCGCTGGCCAGTCAGCCACAAAGAATGTCGAGCAACAATGAGAGAACAGAGACTGAATTGCTTCTGAATTGGCATTATGGCCATGAGGCAGATTATTATTTTCTTTACTTTGGAAGCTGATAGATAAGGTTTTTTTCTGTGCGTGTTTCCTATCTCTTTCTAGATATTAATCAGTTAATGACGCGTTGCAAGTTCTGAGGAACAACACCAGTCTGCAGCAAATACGTGAGAGTCCAGAGATCCAGTGCTGTTTGCATAAACGAGTGACTTCAAAATTCAAGGAAGACATGTATTGCCGCTTGCTTCTGATACAACCCATCGTCAAAGAATTTCATGAAAGAGTGGCACGTGCTGTTGAAATGGTTGTCCAGTTGGCAACTTATGATTCTTTTATCTGCTGTTTTCATTTATCTCTTAATTATGTCCGTCTGTCGGTGTGGCAATGGTGTTTCATATTGAAGAAGATTGGGCTTAGACAGCCTTGTGTATTTTTTTTCTATGTTCTGCTAACGTTACATCGCTAATAATAATTTGCTCATTATTATTTAAGTTATAAACTTCATATCCAACATCAATTATTTATAAAGTCTGGATACAAGCAATTAAACAGTTTTGAGAGTTGCAACTCTGAATATTTTAAATTCTCTGTGTTGCAAATTCAGTGATAGTGAGACTGGTATGGTTTGACTTGTTCTCCCTGTGCAGCAAAATTCGATAGTGCAGAAATGTTTAAGGAGAGATAGCTTTGAGACGTCGAAATTGCGGAAGTGAAACATTTGAGCGGAATGTCCTTACAGCGCGATGAAGGATGATCATCAGAGACATTTATTTCCCCTCGACGGGAAAAGGATCAGCCTGATTGGGGAGGCCCTGTGAGTGGGAGAGATGAGATGTTCCATGTGAGTAACATTTCATAATTACCCTGAAAGCAAGGCTGCTTTATAAAAATTCTGGAATCTGAATTAATAATGACTTTAAAAAAAAGATTGTTAAACATATGAAGGGAAAAGTTTCTCGAGTTTACGGGGCAAGGAGTGGCGGAGATTGTGATTTACAGACGAGCTCTCTCAAAGCGCTGGGAATGAAAAGATGACCTGAGTTCTATCTTCTCTCCGCCCCTTTCTCCGATTCTTCACCTTTTCATGTAAAATGCGCCCCAAACATCAATCATCTGACACCACCTGCTGGTAAGAAATAAGTCCTGAACGTCGCTGGGGTTGGATGCGTTTTTTTTTCTCTGTAGCTTGCAAAGAATTTCTCAAACGTTGTTCACTACTGCTTACACAGAAATAGCAGTGTGAAACGGTGAGGAACCTCTCAAGTTTTAAAATAGGCAGTGTTTGGCTAAGTCTTATGCTCGGAAAAGACTCGAATGTGTAATTTCCAACCAGTCCTGCTCCAACAGAGTAGAATAGAGCTTCTGTTGCCAGGTCTGCTTGTTGTATGCACCATTTTGTTTGGAGATAGCCAGGATCCTTCAGCGTGCATCTAAGTGTTACCGGAATCTTCTCTTGAAGTACCCACCGCAATCGCCATGATGGAAGGAGACTGCTCCTCGGAAGAGGCCAGAATTCCTGTAGAATCTGAATTGGAATAGATTCAAATTTATGACCATAATTGATTTGTACAATGGCTGCATTTAAACAGAGGGATTGCGCTAATATCGAAGATACCTAAAAACTCATTTTCCAACAGCATTACAGGCAATGAAGTAAGCTATACTTAAATGTTTGGGCACTGTTGAAAGTGTTGCACCCATTCTGAGCAAAGCTAGATTCTCAGAAATGATGCCTGGAATGTCAGCCTTGAATTCCATCTTCTGGATCAGGAGTGAGAATCGGATCAATGACTTACTAAGCAGCTGATTGGACAATACATTGTTCCATTCCTGGTGCTACCTTAACGAACGTGGGGGCAGTGCAAACATCCAGATGAGATAATAGACTTCATGCAGCATGATCCTGTCGTTTAATACTGGCTTCCTCTGTGAACAGCGTGCAGTCGAATGACACTTGTGAAGGCAGTTCCTCTGCAAAATCTGATTAAATACACCACTTCCGGTGGCTGTCTCACTCACCCGCATCATTTGCTGTGAAACGTAGCTTAGTCTCCATATTGGATTGATACGCATTGGTTTGACAGTGAACAGGGCACCCTTAACGGCAGGGCTCAAATTTCAAAGAGGATTGTATAGTTTAGATAAGTAAAGATAATTCTTCCAAAGGGTTGTCGTCAAGACATTGAAGATGATGGAAATTAATTGATTGAAGGTGTGAACGAGCAACTCATATACAGCGAGGTGTTGTGATCAGAAATGTATTGTCTTAAAGTCTATTCTGAGTTGAATAACGGCAACTTTCTATGGTGGCGTGGGACGAATGCCACACTCCCCACCAGCCCCACCAACCCCAACACTTTTCCCTGCAACCACAGGAAGTGCTACACCTGCCCCTACACTCCCCCTCACCCCCATCCCAGGCCCCAAGAAGACCTTCCACATCAAACAGATGTTCACCTGCACATCTGCTAATGTGGTATACTGCATCCACTGTTCCCGTTGTGGCCTCCTCTACATCAGGGAAACCAAGCGGATGCTTGGGGACCGCTTTGCAGAACACCTTCACTCGGTTCGCACTAAACAACTGCACCTCCCATTCGCGAACCATTTCAACTCCCACTCCTTGGACGACATGTCCATCTTGGGCCTCCTGCAGTGCCACAACGATGCCACCTGAAGGTTGCAGGAACAGCAACTCATATTCTCCTTGAATATTCTCCTGCAGGGAACCCTGCAGCCCAATGGTATCAATGTGGACTTCACAAGCTTCAAAATCTCCCCTCCCCCAACCGCATCCCAATATCATCCCACCTCGTCCCCGCCTCCGTAACCTGTCCTTCCTCCCACCTATCCACTCCTCCCACCTCAAGTCCCACCCCATCTCCTACCTATCAGCCTCATGCTGCCGCCTTGACCTGTCCGTCCTCCCTGGACTGACCTATCCCCTCCTTAACTCCCCACCTACACTCACATTTACTGGCTCCATCCCTGCCTCCTTGACCTATCTGTCTCCTCTCCATCTACCTTCTCCTTTACCCATCTTCTATCTGCCTCCCCCTCTCTCCCGACTTATTTCAGAATCCCTTTCCCCTCCCCCATTTCTGAAGAAGGGTCTAGATCCGAAACGTCAGCTTTCCTGCTCCTCCGATCCTGCTTGACCTGCTGTGTTCATCCAGCTGTACACCTTGTTATCTCAGTTTCCCCAGCTTCGGCAGTTCCCACTACCCCTTCATGCATCATGATCCTGTCATCTGTCACTGGCTCCGTCTGTGAACGGCATGCAATTCAATGACACTTGTGGAGGCAATTTCTCTGCTGCATATGATTTAAAACACCATACCCTCTTGCTATCTTATTCCCCAGACACCATTTGCTGTGAAAATTTAACTCCACCTTACTTTATTTCTCAGTGACTCATTGGATTGATAGTTAGCAGGACAGCATTAATAGCAGGGCAAAATTTCAAATTGTATACTTAAGATAATCAAAGCCAATTCATCAGTTGAGTTGGCAGTAACAAGAGATTAGAACTGAAGATGATGGAAGATGATTAATTGAATATGTAATTGAGAGACGAAGACAGCCTTTTATAAATCGAGGTGTTCTGGTCTGAAATAAAATGTTTGATAGTGTGTCTGCGCAGAAAAAACAACTTCAGGTCCAACCATAGGGCGCTGAGACATCATTTGTTTATTTTCTGCAAGTGGACTTTGCAGTCTGTGCGAGTGTCGAGGGTATCGTGGAAGAACCTGTTATTAAGGAACGGTTAGCCCCAAACATTACATTTCTGTAGAGTTTCCATTCCTCTTTCCTCCTCTGACTCAAAAAAAGAGGCAAGGTTCGGAGGAGAGGAGCTGGAACATTGTGAGAGCAAAGTCGGCAGTGAGAGTTCCATTGGGTAAAGGAGTGCGAGCCTAAACTGTTTCTAGAAATTGCTTTTGGTGAGTAACAGGTAAGTTTTGAGAAATTCTTATCGGAGCAGAGAGCATCAGCAACTTCAATTTAGTATTAAAAGCATTTGACAATGTAAGGATTAATTAAATTAAAGGGGTAAGACATGACAGGAGAGCTTCAAATCATAACCTGCTCCTATTGTTCGATGTGGGAAGCCGGGCACATTTACAGTGCCCAGGACTTGCCTGTGTGCAAGTGTCTCTAGCTATAACTCCTGGACCACCCGATTTTCTTAGTTGGAGTGGTGTGTGGCGACATTGTGAGGTATTCACGAGGCAGAGAGTGTCATGGATAGTGCGTATAGAGAGGTGATCACACCGCAGAATCAAGATTCCACAGGCAGCAAAAGATAATGGGCCACATCCAAGCAGAGCGGGGGGGGGTGCTAAATAAGCAATACAGGTCTCTCCTGTAGCTATTTCCCTGCAAAACAGAAACATGGTTTTAAGCCCCACCCCCATCTCCTATCTACTAACCTCATCCCGCTCCCTTGACCTGTCCGTCCTCCCTGGACTGACCTATCTCCTCCCTACCCTCCCACCCCCCACCTACACTCACCTTTACTGGCTCCATCCCCACCTCTTTGACTTGTCTGCCTCCTCTCCACCTATCCTCTCCTCTATCCATCTTCTATCCGCCTCCCCCTCTCTCCCTATTTATTTCAGAACCCTCTTCCCCTCCCCTATTTCTGATGAAGGGTCTAGGCCTGAAACGTCAAGCTTTCCTGCTCCTACGATGCTGCTTAGCCTGCTGTGTTCATCCAGCCCCATACCTTGTTATCTCGGATTTTCCAGCATCTGCAGTACCTTTTATCTCTGGCTTCCTGACGCAGCATGTCAACAGCCCAAACAGGGAAGGAGTTATACCAAGACTGGTTTTGGGAAATGAGCCCAGCCAGGTGAGGGAAGTTTCATTGGAGGAGCATTTTGGGAGGAGTGACCACAATACCATGAGTATTGAGACACACGTGGATAGGGCTAACAGTAGCCCTTGAATGAAAGTGTTAAATTGGGCGAAGGCGAACTATAACAATACGAGGCAGGAAGTGGGGAGTTTTGATTGGAGGTGGCTGTTTGAGGGTAACTCAGACATGTGGGAACCTTTCAAGCGGCAGATGATAAGAGTTCAGAAGCGGCATGTTCCTGCGAGAATCAAGGATAGGTATGACAAGTTACGTAAACCGTGGATGACCAGGGATGTTATGACGTTGGTCATAAAGAAAATGGAAGCATATGTATGGTCTTGGAGGATGGGAATTTACAAAGCCTTTGAAGTCTATAAGGAAAGTAGGAAAGAACTAACACAGGGCAAAAAGGATCGCGAAATGTCATTAGAAAACAGAATTAACGAGAATCCCAATGATTTTTTTATGCACGTATAAAAAGCAATAGGATAGCCAGGGAAAGGGTTGACCCATCGAGCACAAACGATGGAATCTATGTGTGCCAGAAGAGGTAAGTGTGGTCCTAAATGAATACTTTGTATCAGTATTCACCAAAGAGAAGGAATTGGTGGAGGGTGATTTCATGGAGAGAATGTTGAATTTCTAAGACAAGTTGCTACTAAAAAGGAAGAGCTGTTATGCATCTTAAAAAGTATTAAGGTAGATACTTTGCCAGGTCCTGGTGGGATCTATCCCAGAATATTAAGGGAGGCAAGAGAACAATTTGCTGTAGCATTGACAGACATCCTTGTATCCTCTTTGTCCACAGGCGTGGTCCCAGAGGACTGGAGAAAAGCTAATGTTTTTCCATTGTTGAAGAAGGAAAGCGGGGATAATCCAGGAAATCACAGCTCTGTGAGTTTGGCATTAGCTGTAGAGAAATTATTGGAAAAGATTCTCAGGGACAATATGTAAAAGCATTTAGAAGCAAATGAACTGATTAGAGACAGACAGCATGGTTTTGTGTGGGGGAGGTCGTGCCTGACTGATCGAGTTTTTTTTAAGGTGTTTTCAAAGATAATTGATGAGGGAAAAGCTATTGATGTTGTCTACATGGAGCTCAGTAAAGTCTTTGACAAGGTCTGTCATGACACAAAAGGTGAAGCCATATGTTATCAAGGGTGAGCTGGCAAGTTTGATACAGAAGCAGTTTAGTCTTAGAAGACAGAGGGTAGCAGTGGAAGGATGTTTTGTTTTGGAATGGAGGGTTGTGGCTAGTAATGTTCCTCAGGGTTAGTGCTGGGACCTCTGTTGGTCATGATCTACATAAATGATTTCGAGAAAAACAGAGCTGGTATAATTAATATAATTTTCTGAAGAAGGGTCTAGGCCTGAAACGTCAGCTTTCCTGCTCCTCTGATGCTGCTTGGCCTGCTGTGTTCATCCAACTCTACACCTTGTTATCTCGCTGGGAGAATTGGTAGGTTGATGGACGATACAAAGACTGGGAGTTGGTGGACGTTGAATTGTTAAATTTAGAGAGGATCGGTGTTGGCCAATCCATCACAGAGAATGCTGAACAATAAAGGGAAAACAGTGAGTGAAATAGTTTTTACTAGGCTTTTTTGGGTATGAGGCAGTTCTTTTTTAGTTTGGGAAGACGCTAGACTGCGAAGTTCTTGTTCGGTTTTGCTCTCTCCAGATAATCAATTGTTATTGACATATTTAACGTTCTGAGAAGCAACCCAGCCTGTGGCAAATACGTGAAAGTCTACAGTTCCAGGGTTATTTGCATTGACCAGTCATTTGGATTTGAAGGAAAATATAGACTTCCACACGCCTATAATAAAGCATATTGCCAAAGAATTTCACAACAGTTTGGTATTCTTCATTAAAATTGCAATTGAACTGGTAATTTACAGTTGTTTGATGTTCTTTGTTAATTTATCCATTAATTGTGGCTGTCTGTCTGTTGGTGTGTGAATGGGATTTTATAATTAAGACGATTGAGCTTAGATCATTGAAATTAATTAAACTGTCTTATTCATCTGCGTTCCGTTGAGGTGGCATTCTTAACAGGAAATTGTTAATATTTGTCTAAGTTATAAACTCTGTACCTAAAATCAGATTAAATTCTGGTCATGAACAATTGAACAATTTTAAGGATCGGTGAATATTTTAAGTTCACTGTGTTGCAAATCTAGTGATAGGCTGATGTAGTTTAACTTTCTAAATAAAATCAAAAACCAAAGAACTGTGGATGCCGTAAATCAGGAACAAAAACAACGTTGCTGGAAAAGCTCAGCAGATCTGGCAGCATCAGTTCTGAGGAAGGGTCAGCAGACCCGAAACGTTAACTCTGTTTTTTTACTTAACAGATGCTGCCAGACATGCTGAGCTTTTCCAGCAACTTTGTTTTTGTTCCTGGTTTAACTTTCGATCAACCTGTTTTAACATTCTGTAATGCAGGAGTGATTAAGGGGAGATCAATTTGCACTGCCCAGAATACGGAAATGTTTCTTTTCGGGAAACGGGGGAGTGTGTTTCCAGTCGGTTAAAGGACAGTCATCAGAGACACTGATTTCCACTAAATGTGAATAGGATCAGCTTGTGGGAGGAGGCCCTGAGAGTGGGGGAGAAGAGATTTTCCATGTGAGGAACAATTAGTTGTTGGATACAAGATTCTAGAAGCAGATTTAATAATGTCATTAAAAGATATTTGAGTAAATAAGTGAAGGGAAATGATTCTGTAGTTTATGGTTCAAGATCAAGGAGAGATTGTGATTGACAGTAGACTTCTCACAGAGCACTGAGAATGAAGAGACGTGCTGAATTCCGCCATCTGTCCTCCATATTCTCTGAATCTTAACCTGGTCACAGAAAATGTGCCCTGAACATCAATCATCTGATGGTGGACAATAAGACCTGAATATCCCTGGGGTCAGAGGCAGGTTTTTGTAGCTGAAAAGTCACTTTCTCAAAAATAGAGAGTCGTGTAAGATAGGGAGGCACCTCTCAGTTCCAAGGTAAACAGCGTCTTGCTGAGGCTTTCGGAATGACAAGACTTGGTTCTGTAATTGGTAACAAGGCCTTCTCTAGCAGAGAAGAATAAGGCTTCCATTGACCGCTCTGGTTGCTGTTTGTACCAGGGCATTCGAGGATAGCTAGTGTCCTTCAGCGTGCATCTGAGTGTAGTCGAGTCTCCACCTCCAAATAGCACGAATGAAAGAGACTGTTCCACGTAGGAGACCAGAATTTCTGTCGAGTGTAAAGTGGATTAGATGCCAATTTCTGACAATAACTCATTTGAAAAAGGATTACATTTAAGCAGAGGGTTTGCATTGATCTTGAACTCGTGGGTGGTTGGTGAGTAGAATGAAATTCCCGAGAAAGTGGTGGATGCGGGTACAACTACTACGTTTAAAAGACATTTGGGAAAGGTGCATGAATAGGAAAGTTTTGGGAGGAAATGGGCCAGGGTTCATACACTGAAGATGATGGAAGATAATTGATTGAAAGTGCAAATGAAAGTTGAAGAGAACGATCGAGATGTTCTGATCGGAAATGCATTGTTTGAAATTGTGGCCTGAGTGGCATAGCAACAAATTTCATAACAGATTTGGACCAATACCTGAAAAGTGAACCGGCAGGAATGAGTGAAAGGTCAGGAAGGGAGAAATGGAATGAATGCCTAAGGACTCAAAATATATACCGAAATTGATAAACCAGACACTTCAAGGAGAAGCAGTCTTTCACAAGACAATGGTGTCCACTTCATCTGGGATGGGGGTGTGGCTGGCAAGGCTAACATTTATTGCATATTCGGAGTTGCCATTGAGATGATGGTGGCGAGACATCTCTTGAATCTTCATGATCTACACTGTCACAGTTTTGTGCCAGTGATGCATTGCCTGGCAATTTCAGAGGTCACTTCAGCATCAGCCCTAATGTTGTGGGTCTGGAGGTCATCGAGTTCAGATCAGGTGAGAACGGCGGATTTCCTTCCCAAAAGGACACGAGTGAACCAAGTACGCGTTTCTGAAATGCAATGACAGTTTCGTTGTCACCATGAGTTGAACGAGGTTGGAACTGATTTTTTTTTAATTTAACGCTTGTTACTCGAAACGCATTCCAATGATACACTTAAAACGATACTATATACTGACGCGAGGGAGACAAGGCAGGGAGGGTGTGTCGACAGTGTACAGTGAACTGTACTGATCACACTTAAAGAGCTGACATTTTCAGAAACACTCTCACAGTCTTCTTCTATTCTGATGGATCCTGTGTCTTTTGTGAAACATGAGATATTCCTCAGTCAAACTGCTCCCTTGTTCCATGTAGCAGGGCTTATTCCACCAATGTGTGACAGTGTGATTCGCCAAACTAATTCGCTGGGTGTAAACTGAGGGAACGATGCACTGAGAGGCAACATAAAGACAAATACAAAGCACCAGATGTATGCGCACAGAGAAAGGCATGTTACCTCTCATAATGGATGCAGAAAGACCAACCAACATGCTCTGAAAGAAAGCCTCACTCGTGCACATACACATAAAGACACACATTTTCTAAAGGAAGAAACAGACACAGGCTCAAACAGCTCAAACATACACACACGCACACACACACGCACATACGCGCGCACACATAAAGACAAACCTTTTTCTCACACACTGAAAGAAACACATACATGATCTCACTCTCTCTCATACACGCACACAAAGACAAACTTTCTCTCACACTCCGAAAGAAACATATTAAGATTCATTCACACACACACACACACATACACACATAAATACATACACTCTCTGACATGCTGAAAGAAACACACACCAACATGCATACAAAGATGCAGTCTTTCTCACACACTGAAAGAAACACAAGGCTCAGTTATACACGCACATGCACACACACATAAAGAGATACCAGTAATTACTAATAATGTTCTTTTAAATCTAATTACAGGTTTAAAGATCCTTCCGTCATCCGGACCTGAGTATTGGCAATGCTGGACTCGCAGACCCAGGACAGACCTATCGGTTTCCCGCAGGATCCACGAGGACCCAGGCCCGACCCATGAACCTGCAGTGACCTAACCTGGAATGGAATTGGCTCCAATACTTGCTCAACCCACTGGAACTCAAACCTACCCAAGGCTGGCAGCAGAGCAACCCTGAGGAGGCCTGAATAGCCTAGGCCCGATCCCCTGACTACCACACCCCATGGAGGCCCGGCACGACCAGGCCCAACTCACTTACCTGCAAAAAAAGGAGATTCACTCCACCAGCACCCAGGATCGCCCATGATCAGAAACTCCACCTTCGTAACTTGTCCTCGAGGAGATCAGACCAGCCAGGCCCAAACCCCGACCTTGCGACATCCTGCCCCCCGGGGAGGCCCAGACCAGCCGGAGCCAGCTCACTTGCCCATTGAAACAACACACTCGCACCACCGACTCCCCGGACCGTCAGGATGCAGGAAACCGACAAGGAAACTGGGGAAAGGTGCTGGCCTAAAGGTGAGGTTGAAACTACGTGGTTTCAAGACTCCCTCCGCAGCATATTCCTACCAAACGTCCAAAGTATCAGAAAAAAAATGGATGAACTCAGATCTACACTTACTTATCAGAGGGAACTGACAGACCGATGTATGCTCTGCTTCACGGAGACTTGTCGCACCTCTGGCACTCCCCACTGCGCCCTATAAGTGAAGTGCGGTGGGTGACCCGGACTGATACAGAAAATCCAGATTTGACCTCCAGAAGGACACTAGGGAAGCCAAAAGGCAGTACTGGACCAAGGTGGAGGCCCAGACCCACCCTACAGACACCCACCGTCTATGGCAAGGACTAAATGGCATTACAGAATGAAAAATTCAACAGTGTAAGATAGCAGACAATGACACATTGGTCACCCCTCCACCCCCTGCAACTGGATCCTCAGCTTAATGTCCCATGGGTCACAATCAATGATGATAGGTAACTGTTCCTCCTCCACAATAACAGTCCACACTGGAGCCACTCAAGGATGCATCCGCAGCCCCCTACTGTACACCGACAACTGTGTTGCCGAATACCCAATGAATGCTACCTAAAAGTTCACAGATGACACCACCATAATGAGACGGATATCTAACAACAGCGAGTGATACTACAGAAGAGAGATAGAGGCCTTGGTGACCTGGAGCTATGAAAATAATCTGTGTCTCAACATCAGAAGAACTAAAGATCTGATCATCAGCTTCTGAAAGAAAGGAAGAAAACACTCCCCCATCTACATCAACAGAACTGAGAGTGAAGAGCATCAAGTTCCTCGGAATGACAATAACCAATGACTTGTCCTAGACTTCACACATAAATACGACAAAAAGGCACAACAACGCCTCATCCTCCTTAGACAGCTCAGGTAATCTGGCATGCCTACGAGGCCCCTCACCAACCTTTACAGATTCACCATTGAAAGCACGCTGTCCAGGTGCATAATGGCCTGCTATGGCAACTGGTCTTCCCAGGACCATACGAAACTACAGAAGGTGGTGTGCACAGTCCAGACCATCATGGAAGCCAATCTTCCATCCATTTGCATGGCTCGCTGCCCAGAAAATGCTGCCAACATCATCAAAGACCCATCGCACCCAGGTAATGACCTCCTACAACCTCTTCCGTCAGGCGTAAGATACTGAAGCCTAAACACACACACCAGCAGGTTCAGGAACAGCTTCTATCTGGCCGTTATCAGACTGCTGAATGGACTTTAGCTTCAAATAAGCCTGTATGGCTCTAAATCTTTTTGAGTTGTACATGCTTTGCTTGCTGTGATCTACCTGTACCGCTCATAAACAAAGCTTTTCACGGTATTTCGGTAGACAAAAATCAATCAATCTTTCACACAGCGAAACGAACGCACAAGTTTGCACTCACACACAGAAAGAGAAAGGGAACGACACACTTTCACATGCTGAAAGAAGCACCCACAGGTTTTCTTTCTCTCTCACACACACACACACACACACACACGCACCATAAAGGCACATCCTCCGTCATCCACTGAAAGACACACATTGACACATCAACCAGTTAGCGCACAAACATAAACTGTTTCACATATCCAGAAAATGTCAGCTTATAAATTCACACATAACTGGGACACATTAAAAAAAAACTCACAAACATTTAGCTATCAAGCTTACACACAAGCACAGGCTTACAGATGCACGCACGCAACACAGCTCATGCAAACAGACATAATCTCCCTTGCCCAAACAATAGCAAACTGATAGATAGAGAAAACAAGCTCTTACACACACCTGCAAAAAACCTCAAACGCATGAATCATGCATATACACACAATAAGCGTCATGCGTGAATGTAAAATCAGACACCTGCTAGCGCATGCAAAAGAATAACCACGCAACGAAAGCACCCAGGCACCAGTATAATGCGGTCTTACTGACTCAGGTACACAAATACGTAGATAGAGAGGAAAGCGAGCATGCAAAAAACATTAAAGTCAAAGTGCACACGATTCATAAACAGGCATTCACAGACTGTCGCATACAGAAACTATCTCACACACGGATTATTAAATGCACACGGGAAGCCACTTAGAAAAACTCAGCAGTCTTGGCAGTATCTGTACAGAAATGAATGAGTCCATGTCTCAAGTCCAAAGGCACGTCCTCGGAAATGTCAGTTCACCCTCTATGTATGCAGTTGCATTAATTCGTCAGTAGAGGATGGCATTGCATCACTTCAATCACAAGAGAAGAAGCGGAGAGAGAGAGGCTTTGACCTTTTAAAATTCATTCAACTTCCCAGTCATGGAGATACACACGAGCACATAGACTCACATATACAGAGGTACCCACAAACACATGATAGTGACAGAGACATACACAGTTGGACAAATATTTGTACACCGAGGCAGAGAGGCAAACAGAGAGACGCACACATAATGCACACACAGCGATGCAAATAGGCGCACATATGGATGGAGAAATCTTTATACACACATGCAAAGGGATAGCATGGATGATGAGGAAGGAAGGCTGACGTTTCGAGCTAACAGACCATTCACCTTTTTCACTGCCTGCTGCACCTGCACGCTTACCTTCAGCAAGTGGTATACAAGGATACCCTCGACTTGTTGCACATCCACTTTTCTCAACCTATCGCCATTCAGGTAATAATCTGCCTTCTTGTGTTTGCTACCAAAGTGGACAGCCTCATAATTATGCATGTTATATTTCATCTGCCATGCATTTGCCCACTCACTCAGCTTATCCAAGCCACAGTGAATGACTTCTGCATCCTCCTCACAGCTCACCCTCCCACCCAGCTTTGTGACGTCAAGGCTTTACTGGACTTGATTTTCAGACTGTCATCGGAGTTCATTTTTTCAATCTTCGTCTGAAGACTTAGGTGTAAGAAAGAGAAAGATGGAGAGAAAACTGATGACCTATTGGCTGTCACGGAGATAGCATGATCTTAATCAATGGGAGGTATAAGCAGTTGAAGACAAAGACTTTGGGAGTCGGAGAGTGTTGTGATGTGGGATGCCAGTCAAATAGACCATAGGAAGTACATTGCATTTTAATTGAAAGTATTTCATTGACAAATGAAAGAACTGAAATAAAATAAATCAAAAACCTCGCCCTGACATATACAAACAACCTCACTGCATTGAGTAACTGAAGATACATAACAACCTCACACACTCCACCACACCTCACAGTTTCCACTTCCCTCCTGCCTTCGCTTTTTCACGTGGAACAGAGTGTACTAGTGTAATGGCCTTCTGTTGTTCTTGTGCAGTGCACAAGACTGGGTGAATGGCCTCCTGGTAATCCTCTTTAATGTCTCAAAATGAATTATCTCCTCCTGTTCCTGTGTGACATTCTCAAGAGGGAGATGAATGCTCTCCTCCACTTCCTACATAACAAGATGGAGAGGGGGCTGAATGGTATCTTTACGCTCTTGTGCAAGCAGGCTGGAGAAGGAACTGTATGGCTCTTCTCCTGCTCCTATGTTATAGGATGGAGGAGGGGCTGAAGCGACCTCCTCCTATTTCTGTGAGACAGGCTGGAGAAGGAGCTAAATGGTCTCCTCTTTTTCCAATGTATGCCTTTGTCAACGACAAGCTCATTCAATGATTCAAACTAAGCAATGATTTGTCTGTTGAATTAAATATGTTGACACAAAATCTGTCAGTGAAGTTTTCAAATCTCTGACTGTTTTTTTTTTCTTGAGCAATATTTGAAGTAAATACTGCTTGCAGTATTCCAAATCTTTCAGCCGTTCACTTAGTGGGATATATCTCTGCATCTTTGTAATTGACTGTTTCAGCCATAATTGGAGGATTGGACCTGATATGAATTCTAGGAAATTGACAGGATTGGTATGCCCACTTATGAGCACCGCACTTTAAGAAGAATGTCAATCCTTTGAAAAGTCTCTGAGTTGAGATTGATAGTCATAGGAACATAGGAATAGATCATGTTCTGCCATTCAATGGTTCATATGTAGCCTGACTACACATACCTAACTTTGTACCTTATCCATGAATACCTTTGTTGAACAAATATTTATCTATCTCAGATTCAAAATTAACAACTGGTTCAGCATCCATTGCTGTTTGTGGAAGAATCTCCCAAACCTCTAACAAATTCCTCTGTGGAAGTTCTTCCTAACAGCACTTCTGAACAGCATGTCCCTCATTGTCAGACCCTTGATCTAGAATCGCCAACCAGTGCAATTAATTTATCTTTATCTACCCTGTCTTATTAATTCTAGAGGAAACTGGCCCAGTTTGTATAATCTCTCCTCATAACAACGTTAAAGTCCAGCTAGCATTCTTGTAAATCTACTTATTTTCTCCCTTGAAGGCCAATATCTCCTTCTTAAGGTGTGGTGCCCACATCTGCTCACAGACCTCCACATGGGTTCTAACCGGGTTTTCGAGTAGCTGCAGCATAATTTTTGCATTCTTATGTGGAATGAGGGCATCACTAGCGAGTCCACCATTCATAACCTAACCTAGATGGCAGTTAAGATTCAATAACATTGCTTTGAGTATGGAGTTACACGTAGAACAGACCAGATGAGGGTGGCACTGCCCTTACCAAAAGGACTTTACTGAAAAAAATCTTCTTGTTGATTTTTCTCTCCTGTAAATACTGAGGCAAAATAATTATTCAGCACTATTGCCATCCCCCTGTAGTCATTGACAATATTCAGAACCTAGGGGGTTGACATTGCTCCTGACCACCCATGTTCCCTTTATGCAAAATTGAGGATAGGTGTTGGGAGGTCATGTTGCGGATTTAAATGACATTGATTACGCTTCTTTTGGAATATTGCATTCAATTCAAGGCTTCCTGCTCTAGGAATGATGTTGGGAAACTTGAAACAGTTCATAAAAGATTTACAAGGATGTTTCCAGTGTTGGAGGATTTGAGTTACCGGAAAGGCTGAATAGGCTGGAGTTATTTTCCCTCGAGCACCAGAGGCTAATCTAATACAGGTTTACAGAACCATGAGAGGCATGGATAGGGGTGAATATCCAAGGTCTTTTCCCCAGGATAGGGGAGCCCAAAACTAGAGGGCATAGGTTTTAGAAGGGAAAGATTTAAAGGGACCTAAGGGGAAGCTTTTGTCACGCAGAGGATGGTGCATGTGTGGAATGAGCTATTTGGATGAAGTGGTGTAGCCTGGAAAAATTGAAACATTTGAAAGGTATTTTGATGGGTACACCAACAGGAAGGGTTTAGAGGGATATGGGTTTTTTTTTTTTTGCAAATTGGTTTAGATTAATTTAGGATATCTGGTCGGCATGAATGAGTTGGACTGAAGGGTCTGTTTCCATGCTGTACATCTTTTTGACAACAAATGACTATAAAATTTCTTCTTCTTGTTTAGGTAGTCCCTGGCAAATTTCCTTTCATAATCCCTTTTCGTAACTCCTATAAGCTGCTTTGTGGCCCTTCACCAGTCTTTGTATCTTTCTCGTTCTCCAGGTCACAGAACAGTATATTGCAGGGATGGGTAAGTTCCGTATATGTGCAGAGATTACTGAAACTGGAATGTCCTCAGAGTAGATTAACAGAATGTGCTATATCATTGTAGATGGAATATTGTTTGAATAAGTGTGAAGCTGCTCATTTTGGTAAAAAAAAAGCCTTAACTATTTCAGCGTTTCTGAAATAGTGAGTGTCAGAAGTGTGAGTTCCTAAAGTTAGGGAATTTTCTTGATTATCAGACCGTTGTCTATATTGTTCCTGATGTCCCCTTTTCGATGACGAAATTCCATTTCTCTTTCTCCGTCTCAGTTTCTCACTCCCTCTTTCTTTCTGTGCTAATCTGTCTCACTGCGTCTGAGTCTGTATCTGTCAGACTGTCTCCCTCTTGCCTTGTTACTCTCTGCCCTGACTCTTTCTGTCTGACTCTCTCTGATGCTGTTTTTTTCGTATCCCAATTCGTCAGTCTCTGCCTTTCTCTTGCCTTGATCTGTCTCGCTCTGATTTTATCTCTTTAAGTTTTTATCCCTTTATAAGGTATGTTTACCCTGTTTACCTGCCCGTTTCTCTATTTCCATCTTTTTGTCTCACTCTCTGTCCATCTCTTTCTTCTATCTGACTGCTTCTTTTCAGCTCCGATTTTCTCCACCTTTGTATCTATGTATTTTTCTGGCAGGGTGTGTCATCACGACCCCCAACTCCCAGCACTCACATTTGTAACTTTGCCTGTCTATCTGGCTCTCTTTGTCTCAGTCTCTGCACCATGCACTCTCTCTGTTTCTGTTTATCTGCATGTCCCTGTCATTTTCTTATCTTTGTCTGTCATTCTGTAGCTATTTATCAAGCAATTCGTCTTTCTAACTCTGTCTTTTTCTCAAGCTCTGTATTTTCTTTTTTGCCCTCTGTCTATGCCTCTTGTTTTCTTTATCTGTGTCTGTCTCTCTATTTCTCACCACCTCTCCCTTTGTGCGCTCTTGTCTCAAGATGTATTCCTTCCTTCATTTGATCTTATTTCTGCCTCTGCCTTGGTTAACATTTATGGTTCTCTTCATTGTCTTTATCAGTCTCAGTGTCTCCTAATATTTCTGAAGTGGTACCACAATCTGCCCCATATTTCCTACCTTTTCATGCCATCACCCTCTGTCCCTATTTCTTTCCCAATCTTTTCTCGCTGTTTCTCAGACTCTCTCTTACCATCTCTCCTCTCTCTCTGTTATTCAGCAGACCAAACTCCCTCAAAATATATCAAGGAAATAGCTTAGACCCTAACTTTTATCTTATTTACAGGCAAGTATTTCAGCAAATGCTGCATTCCAGTCGCGATTGCAAATAAAATAGTTGCCATAACTTTAACTCAATTGAAACACTAAATAAAAATAATACATTATCTAAATACTACTCATCAGCTATCAAAATAGCATCAAACAAGTCTTCTGTCTGACCAGATGTCTGATCATCATTGCCTATTACGACGAAACCATCAAAGATGCCCACCATTATCATTCACTGTCAGTATTTTGGAAAATCAGTTCCCAGCGCTGTGCTCCTCCCCCAAGCTTACAAGCATAAATTGAAGCATGAGGATACAGACAGAAAATAGAGCAGTCTTGGTCTGATGCAACGGAAGGGCTTCTCCATGATTGCTTAGAGTCCACCACCAGGTATACCATCAAGAACTCAGTGGCTAACTGAAACAAGTACGCCACTACTGTTACAGACTTCATTGGTAAGTGTGTCTAAGATTGCCTGCTAATGAAGTTAATCCAAATGTTTCCCAACTGGAAACCATGGACAAACTGGGAGATTCTCTCCCTACCAAATTCCATGCTTGAGGTGTTCAATTCAGGTGACCCTGACCAATACAGGAAATCCAGGTACAGCGTTCACAAGGCCATCAGAGATGCCAAGACAGAATGCGAATCTAAGCTTGAGATACAGACTAATCACACGGGTTCTCATGGTTTGCGGCAAGGTTTACACGACATAACAGGCTACGTAGTGAAGTTGAACAGAATCGCGGGCAGCAATGCATCCTTCCCCAATTAGCTCAATGTATTCTAAACTCACTTTGAACAAAAGGTCAGTGAAGCAATGCCACGTGTTCCAACAGCCTCGAATATACCTGCACCGGGCTCACTGCTGCAGACTTCAACTTGGCCTTCTTGAGAGTGAACCTACGGAAAGCGAACGGCCTGAATGGATACCACAGCCTTGTACTCAGATGCTGTGCTGATCAGCTGGCAGGAGTATTCCTTGACATCTTTAACCTCTCCTTACTTCGATCTGAAATCCCCACCTGGTGCAAGAAGACCACCAGCTATCTCTGTGCCAAAGAACAATCATTCAGCCTCAATGACTACTGACTGGTGGCCCTGACCTCCATAATTATGAAGTGCTTCGAGAGGGTAGTCGTGGCTCACATCAACTCCAGGCTCAGAAATTGCCTTCATCCTTTGCACTCCCGCTGACCTTTGCAACAGGTCCATGACAGGTGACATCTCCTCGGCCCGATAGTTATCTATGGAACATTTGCATAACAAGCACACCTATGTCAGGCTCCGACTTTACTGACTACGTCCGCCTTCAACATCATATTCCCATGAAAGTTCGTCTCCAAACTCCGAGACCTTGGCCTCAGCTCCCCACTCTGTAACTGGATTCTCTACCTCCTGAACTATAGACTGCAATTAGTGAGAATAAGGACTCCACATTCTCCATCATCGTCCTCAATATTAGTGCCCTGAAATGTTGCGCATTCAGCACTCTAATATATACTTGTTATACATTCATGACTGTCTGGCCAAATCCCGCCGTTACTCCATTTACAAGTTTGCTGACAAGATCACCGTTGTCAGCTGGATCTGAAACAATGATGAGACGGAGTACAGGAAAGAAATTGATTGCTTTGCAGCATGGTGTAAAACCAACAATCTTACCATCAGCATTAGCAAAACAATGTAACTGGTCATTGACTTCATGAAGCAGAGTGGAGGGCACGCCTCTATCTGCATCAATGCTACTGAGGTGGAGATAGTTGAGAACGTCAAGCTCTTGAGAATGATGGTCACCAACTCTCTGTCCTGGTTCATCCATGTCGACACAATGTTCAAGGAAGAATAGAAATGCCTCCAGTTCCTTAGAAGGCTAAGGAAATTTGGCATGTTCACAAAGACTACTACCAATTGTCATAGATGCACAACAGAAAACATCTTACTTGGATTCATCACAACATGGTAGGGCAGCTGCTGCTCCCCAGGCCATAAAAAAACGACAGAGAGTTATGAACATAGTCCAGTCCATCACTCAAAGCAGCCTTCTTTCCCATTGACTCCAGCTTCATTTGCAGCCGTCTCAGGAAAGCAACCAATATAATCAAAGACCCTTCCACTCCGGTTAGATTCTCTTTCACCCTCTTCTGTCAGAGAAAAGATAGAAAAGTTTGAACACGTGTGAACAGACGCAATAATAGCTCCGTCCCCTCCCGCACTCACCCATCCCCAGCCAGCCCCATGTCAGTCTTTGAATGGACCTCTCAAATGTTAATGTTGTTCTCTTCCTCTCTGCATTTTCTCTGAGACTGTAACATTGTAATCTTTACTCTGTTCTGCCACCTGATGATTTTTTTTCACAAAATATGCCTGTACAGTACATAAAACAACACATTTCAATCGTATCTCAGTAAATATGGCAACAATAAATCAAATATAATCAAATAAAATTTACTCACATCAGCTCAAATCAACTGTTTCAATATTGCAGGATCCCATTAACACACACTTGGCAAGAGAAAATTCAGCGACACATGCAATGTCTTCACCTTAATCTGTGAGAACAAAATACTGAAAGAAATAATCTACCAGCAGAAAGAGATCTCAAGTTTTGTTGCATCAACAGAGAGAACAAATAACAATAAACAAAGAACAGAAAGCAATGAACAAAGAAAACTACAGGTCAGGAACAGGCCCTAAAGCCCTCCAAGCATTTGCCAACACATTTTCCCCTTCCATACTAAAACTATCTTCACCTTCAGGATCCATATCCCTCTATTCCATTCCTATTCATGTATTCATTTAGGTGCTTCTTGAATGCAGTTATTGTGTCTACTTACACCACCTCCTCTAGCAGCGTGTTCCAGGCACTCATCACCCTATGTGCGAAAAGCTTACCTCGCACATCTCTTTTAAACTCCCATCATGCCACCTTGAACCTGTGTCCCCTAGTAAATGACCCCTCTGCAGTGGGCAAATGTCTCATACTTTCCACTCTATCCATGTCTATCACAATCTGATAAAATTCTATTTTATCAGATTTTCTGATGAAGGGTCTAGGCCCAAAACGTCAAGTTTTTCCTGCTCCTATGATGCTGCTTGACCTGCTGTGTTCATCCAGCCCCAGGCTTGTTATCCAAAATTCTATTAGGCTGCCCCTCAGCGTCCTGTAATCCAGTGAAAATAAACAGTCTATCTAACCTTTCTTCATAGTTAAAATCCCCCATAACAGGCAACATCCTTGTACCCTCTCCAAAGTATCGACATCCTTCTGGTTGTGTGGTGACCAGAACTATATGCAATATTCCAAGTATAGCCAAACAACAGTTGTATAAAGCTGCAGCGTGATTTGTCTATCCCTAAACTCAATGCCCTTTCCGATGAAGGCACGCATAGCATAAGCCTTTTTTTATTAACTTGGTTGATTATCAACCTCCGTTGCCTCCTTCAGTGATCTGCGAATCTGTACACCCAGATCCCTCTGCACATCAATACCCCCAAGGCTTCTGCTATTCGCCATACAATTTCCACATGCACTGCCCTTCCAAAATGCATCATGTCACATTTGTCCGGATTAAACTCCATCTGCCATTTTTCTGCCCATGCCTCCAACTGATCTATATCCTGCTGTATCATCTGACAATCCTCCTCTCTATCCACATCTACACCAATCTTTGGATCATCCGCAAACTTACAAATTAGACCAGCTACGTTTTCCTCCAAATCGTTTATGTTGATCACCAACAGCAGAGATCCCAGCGCTGATTCCTGTCGAATACCACTCGTCACAGCCCTCCATTCCAAAAAAGCATTGCTACTTTCTGTCTCCTATGACCAAGCCAGTTCTTTACCCATCTTGCCAGCTCACCCCTGATACCATGTAACTTCACCTTTTGTACCAGTCTGCCATGAGGTACCCTGTCAATGGCCTTACTGAAGTCCCTGTAAACAACATCAACCACTTTCCCCTCATCAATATCCTTTGTCATCCCCTCCAAAAATTTGACCAAGTTAGTAATGTACGACCTCCCCTGCACAAAAACCATGCTGGCTATTGCTAATAAATCCTTTTGCTTCTAAATGCATATAGATGTTGTCCCTGGGAATTTTTTCCAATAATTTTCCTATCACTGATGTGAGATTTGCAGGCCTGTAATTTCCAGGATTATGGCTGCTACCCTTCTTAAACAAGGGGACAACATTGGCTATTTTCCAGCCCTCTGGTACCTCACCCATGGCCAAAGAGGATACAAAGGTGTCTGTCAATGCTCCACCAGTTTGTTCTCTTACCTTCCCGCTCCCCCCACCCCAATCTGGGATAGATCCCACTAGGTCCCAAGGATTTATCTACCTAAATGCCTTTTAAGTCGCACAACACCTTTTTAATAGCAACTTGGCTTAGAAACTCGACACTCCCTCCCTTGAAATCATTCTCCACCAATTCCTTCTCTTTGGTGAATTCCAATTCAAAATATTCATTTAGGACCTCACCTACATCTTCTGATTCCACACATAGATTCCCTCCTTCGCCCTTGAGTGGGCCAATCATTTCTCTGGCTACCCTCTTATATTTTATATGTACCTAAAACGCCTTGGGATTCTCCTTAATCCTGTTTGCTGACCATACTTCATGATCCCTTTTAGACTTTCCAATTCCTTGTTTTACTTCTTTCCTATTTTGCTTATCTCCTTCAAGGATGTCATCAGTTTGCATCCTCCTAGACATTATGCACGCTTCCTTTTTCTTTCTGGCCAAGGTCATAACATCCCTGATCAGCCATGGCTCACATAACTTGCATACCTATTCTTTCCCCTGCAGGAACTTGCCACTCCTGAACTCTTATCAACTGCCATTTGAAATATGCTCACAAGTCAGATGCAGATTTACCTTTAAACAGCCGCCTCCAATCAAAGTTCTCCTTGGCCTGCCTAACATTGTTGTAGTTCACCTTCCCCAAATTTAACACCTTCACCCGAGGATTGCTATTATCCCTATCCATGAGTATCTTAAAACTTACAGTATTATGATCACCACTTCTGAAATGCTCCACCACTGAAACTTCACTCACCTGGCCGAGTTCATTTCCCAAAACCAGTTGCAGTATAACCCCTTCCCTGGTTGGACTGTTTGCACATTAAGTCAAGAATCTGTCCCGAATGGTTCTTACAAATTCAGCCTCATCCAAGACCCTAGCACATACTGAATCCCAGTCAATGTAGGGGAAGTTAAAATCACCCACCACAACAACCCTGCTGTTTTTACGACTTTGCAAAAGCTGTCTACATATTGTCTCCTCGATTTCCTGATGGCTGTTTCGAGGCCTATAGTATACCCTCAGCTTGTGATTTCGCCTTTCCTGTTCCTGAATTCTACCCATATTGCCTTGTTGCACGCGTTCTTGGATGTATTCTCGCTCAGTACAGCTGTGAGATATTCCCTTACCTGTAATGCAACTCCCCCACCTCTTTTTCGCTCCCTTTCTATCACACCTGAAACATCTAAAATCAGGGATATTCAGCTTCCAGACCTGGCCTTTTTTCAGCCAAGTCTCTGTAATTGCAATAATGCCATAGTTTCAAGGACTTACCAAAGCTCTAAGCTCATCTACTTTGCCTATTATACTTCTTGCATTGAAACACATTCGTTTCAGACCACATTCCCTGTTCTTTACAGTTGTTTCCCTGCCTGTTCTTGTTCATTCCTTTATTCATATTGATGCAGCATTTATTGCCTACCCCTAATTGCCCAGAGGGCAATTCGAAGTCAACCACATTGTTATAGGTCTGGAGTCACATGTAGGCCATTGCCAGGTAAGGATGGCCTTTTCCTTCCCTAATGGACATTAGTGAACCAGACGTTTTTTTCTAGCAGTCCACAATGGATTCATGGTCATCATTAAAGTCTTAATTCCAAATATTTTGTTGGATTCAAATTCCACCATCTGCTGTGGCAGGATTCGAACCCTGGTTGCCAGAATGTTATCTGGGTCTCTGGCTTAACAGTACAGTGATAGTACCAGTAGGCCATCGCCTCCCCTAATGAATTTTGCCTTGGTTTCCACCTCTCCCTCAATTTCTGTAATTACTACCCTACTCCTCTGGTTTCCATCCCCCTGCCTCAGTAGTTTAAACCCTCTCCAATGAATCTACGAAGTATGCCTCCAAAACATCAGTCCTGGTCCTACCCACACGTAACCCATCCAGTTTGCACAGGACCCACCTCCCCTGGAACCAGTCACAATGTCCCATGAATCTGAAACCCTCCACAAACACCAATTTTTCTCGTATGTGTCAATCCTATGCATTTTGCTGTTTCCACTCTGAAATAGCTAGTGGCGCTGGTAGCATTCCTGAGATAACTACCTTTGAATTAATAAACTTCAACTTGTGGAGAGAGCTGTATCTTGCTCCTCCGTCCTCCCAAAACTACGTCTTCAACAACTGAAAGCAAAACTAAAACCACGGGTCTGTCTGAGCCTGACTTCACACACTCATGCTTCTATTGTTAAATTAAAAACAAAGCTTTTTAAGTTGCTTTCCATGGAGCTAAGTACCAGATTTACAACACGTCTCTTCTAGTGAACCAGGGCAGCCATATCTCTCTTAAAGGCACATTTTATCATATCTCTCTCAGTCTGCTTTGTAAATTTGAGGTCAAAGGGAATAAACCATAATCTGGGACAACAAGGTGCAGAGATTAAAATTCTGAACACAGCAGGCCAAGCAGCATCATAGGAGCAGGAAGGCTGACGTTTCGGGCCTAGACCCTTCATGTCTTGGATTCTCCAGCATCTGCATTTCCTACTATCTCTGATACAATTTTAACCCCACTGCGAAGCCTCTTCTAAGGATGCCTACCCTGAAGAAGTTACCCTCCTCCCTCCGGACAAACCTCAGGGGATCTCTCTCCCACTGCAACTCTCTCATAATCTCTTCGGTCTTGAAACTGCTCGACCATGTCCTGAAGCAAACCAGGTACTACAGCCACATCACCTTTCTTAGTACCTGCCTACAGAACCAGATCATCCCCAAAGGACTACAATCCACATTCAAGCCTTCCCAATATGGCCCCAACAGTGACAATATCTACATTCAGAACATTGAGAAGTGTTTCTCCCTGTGACTCCCGAAACAGACACTCACAGCAATGCGCCGGCATCTCCAGCCCATTTCTGATGAAGGGTCTAGGCCCGAAACGTTAGCCTTCCTGCTCCTATGATGCTGCTTGACCTGCAGTGTTCATCCAGCTCTGCATCTTGTTGTCTCGGACTCTCCAGCATCTGCAGTTCCTACTATCTTGAAACTGTAATCTGGAATGTAAAACTCATTGGTTTTGTAAGGATTCATACGAATTCATTGTTTTACATGTTGGCAATTGAATCTGTAGATTATAGCATTGTTTTCAACAAACCACTGCAGAGTCGATCACACAATCACCCTCAACAACTCTGTATAGTCATCTAGCTCAGTCCATCTGCTGTCACCTAATTACATTCTCATCAATCTTAACTGCAGACAAGAAGATAAACATTTTTCATTCATTCATCATTGAACAAGAAACAATGACAGTGTGGAAGGCGTTCATAAATTCAAATTTGTTCATCTGAAATAACTCCCATCAAAGCTCTCCCGACTTGTACTTTCCCTATGGCTTGGAGGCAACTCTGTGTAACTTTTAATTCTCTTTCCACCTGGCAATATGTCACTTCAATGGGAATTCAGCTCAATCCTCTTGGCACAGATACATATGAGAATTTGAAGGTCACTCCCAGAAGAGAAGGCAGGGGTGAAGTACTGGAGACCACGAAAGTAACGTTGATTGACGTATTACCTCTCTCTGGTTCACTGATTACCCTACTGGAGAGTGGACTACATAAGGCTGCAGACCCACCACTGTGTGGTTCAGTTCAAAAGCCACTCACGAAGAGGGCAATTGGGCGAAATATACTGGTTTTGTCAGAAATTCCCCATTGAATGAACAATCAAAGTAAATTAAAATTCTCTAATGAAATTAACTCAGTACTAATCCCTCAACACTGAGAGTACGGTGTTCCCTTCGTACTGACCCCTGACAGTGCAGTACTATCTCAGTACTGACCTTCTGACAGTGCAGCACTTTGTCAGTACTCACCCTGCAGCAGAGCAACATTCTCTCAGTACTGATCCCCCAACAACGCAGTACTATCTCAGTCCTGATCCTCCGATTGTACAGCACTCCCTTCATTTGTGTGGAGCTTAGGTGAGAGTTCACCTGGATTATCATGTAGAGTTTCCTCGCCTTGTCCAAGGAGATACATATTTTCTGTGGAGGGATTGCGCTGAATGATGAAAAGCTAATTTTATTTTGAAGACAGATTCGATGATAATCTGTGCAGTTAACGAGGATTGAGAGATTTTAGGCAAACCTACAGGAGCAAAAAAAAACAAATAAAATTCAGCAGATAAATGCTCGAGGGTTAGAGATGGAGACAGGATTCCTAGATAAATGGAAGAGGGAAATTTTTTAAAAAAGTTTGGAAGGGTGGGGCGAATTTATGAGTGGGTGAACAGCACGTGTGAGAGAGGTTCTCAGAGTGGTGATCAGTTTGTGGGACAAGGTCTGAGAGAAGGTGTGAGGGAGAGGGACAGAATGATGTGTGTGAATGAAGGGCTGAGACAGAGACAGAGAAAGAGACGAGGCGTGCCAGATGGACTGCAGAGTTGATATCTGATTTGCTGGTTGTGGGACCACTTAGAGCTAAAGTGAAAGGGCCAGAGAGTGGACTTGAGGAAATTCAGGTCAGCCATGATCCTACTGAATGATGGGGCAGACTTACTGCGCGGAATAGCTGACTGTTGTTTCTTGGTCTTTTGGACATATGGTCTTAGCTGGCTGTACTGCATGCTTGCTACTTCCACCATTTGGCATACAGTCGAACTAAATAGCAATACAACAGAGCATATTGTGTGTGTGTGTGTCTATGTGTGTGTGTGAGAGAGAGAGGGAGAGAGAAAGAGAGAGAGAGAATATGTGTGTGCGTGCGTGGCACTTCATTAGACTGAAGTGTTTGCTGCGTCTGTTTGCGATGCTCGAATGCTTTAGGCTTGTATATTAGCAAAATTCTGCATAGCATAGCTACAAACAAAATACTTTAATAGCAGAATTTTCAGTGTTTTGGAGGGACATTACACGTCAGGCTGCAGTATAATAGCCCTGAGAAACGGTGTAACATTTTAAAATTTAATTACTGAATGGCCACAAACGAATAAAAGGCAATGCAGAGACAGTATGAGATCTAATATGGGGGAAGAGATAGGACAACGAATGGACAGCGCACTTGCTGGTTTAATATTGGTTGCAAATGTTATTTGCTGAAAGTGAGATAATTTAAATGATCGAGTTTCGCTGTTAAATAAATTCAATTCCAACAGGAATTAACTGAGTGTTGCAATACGTTTCTCCATTTTGTTTTTTTGGAAAAAAAAATTGAAAGCTGTTGCCTTTGTTACCTCTGGGAGGCCTTCCAAAGGGAATAAATGAATGGTTGAGGAGAATATCACTGCGGAGTATTTTGTATTGCCTACAGTACTAAGGGATCGATTACCTTGTAATATAAATGCATTTCCCAATGCAATACGGGCTGAAAATATATTATGCAATTCTTGCTGTTATTGGTGTTCCTGGTAAGTCATTACTCACCTTCGAGTTGTGTAAATATGTGGGGTCCAAATTTTGTGATTTTCTGCTCTGACAGGTAATCGTTACTGTGTACAAAGTATACGCGAACGAGACCAACGTCACTACTTCTTTGACGAGAATGAAAGAATATTCAATCCTATTACCATGTGTTCTTAAGTTTATCTTTTGCTCTTGATGTCTCATGGATGCCATATGTTCTCTTGTTTATTGCGCTGTTCATGATCAATTGCAGAACCAGTTGCAGAAATTTCTGTCAGTGAAGACTTTGGTTCACTGCTGAGTTAGAAAATTTAGAAAATATTGGCATTATCTGTAAGAGTGGTGTCGGACTGAGTATCGGTCACAAACTGGAGAAAAACGCCTGATCTCAGTTGCTCACATTTATTAGGTATGTCTGGCAGTGTAGACGCTGGGATCAGGGCATTTTCGTCAGCTCAGTTCTTAATGGTCTACCCTATATCCTGGATAGTTACCCCTGGTCCCAGACTCCTTAACCACGGGAAACATCTCCCCGCATCTAGTCAGTCTAGTCCTGTTCAGAAGCTCCATTTGTGCCAATCTTTCCTCATGAAATAGTCCTCTCATCGCCGGTTTCAGCCTAGTGAACTTCCGCTGTACTCCCTCAGTGTTAAGTACCTTCTTCCTTAGATATCGATATTATTGTCCGCAAGAATTTACAAATGTTTCAGCTTCATATTTTAAAGTGCTGTGCTTGCTTCATAGTCATTGAGGATGGAGGGGTTTTTTTGTGAATCCACCTCATTTTATATTGTGATTCAAATGTCCACGACAAATCACGAATGCTACGGCACGACTGCAGATTTTCATTCTGCTCCGTTGGTTGTGGAATCTCATAGATGCTTACACAATGCCCTTGACTGTGCCTGAGCGCTGAATCAGACCCTGTCAGGAGTTTTCACTTTTCGTTGTTATCCACAAGTCAGAAACAAACAAAGCAAAAACTGAAATTACTGGAAAATCTCAGCAAGTTTGGCACCTATGAAGATGAATCAGTTAACGTTTCGTGTCAGGTGACCGTTAATGAGAATTGATGGTAGTTAGGACGAAAAAATGTCTTTTTTTAGTGCAGCACACAGGGTTAGGGTAGGGGTAAGGAGTAAACGATAGATGGAGAGAGAGAGAGAAAAACTTGAAGTGATAACTTTTGATTTTTGTCGATCTGGACAAAGCATGGCACTGGAATTAATTTGGAACAGACGCAGGGAAGAGTCATTCTGCATACAAACTCAAGCAAGGGTGTCCATCTCTACAACGTATGACACTTAGAAATAGCTGGGTCTGATCTTCGTTTATTGCCCCTGTTAAAACCATGTGACGTAGGAGTGAAATTTGGCCATTTGGCCCATCGAGAATGCTCTGCCCTTCAACGAGATCATGGCTAATCTGATAACCTTCAACTCTACTTTTCTGTCTTTGCTATGTAACCCTTGTTTCCCTGATTAATTAAAATCTGCTCATCCCTGCTGTAAATATACTGAATGACCCAGCCTCGACAGTCCTCTGTAGTAGGGAACTCCACAGATTCATTATACTCTGAGTAAAGAAATTCATCCTTGTATTTGTCTTAAAATGAGTGGGCTCTTGCTGGAATTTTATGCCCTCTGGTTACAAATATTCGCACAAGGGAAACCAAAGGCAAAGAAGGTTTCTGGGGGTAAAACAGTGGCTGTTGTCAAGATGGACTTTATTAAGGCATTTGATCCGGTTCGTCCTGGTAGTTTGGTCCAGAAGGTTAAATCACAATCCATTTTACTGCGTCAGAGATAAAAGGTACTGCAGATGCTGGAGAATCCGAGATAACAAGCATGGGGCTGGATGAACACAGCAGGTCAAGCAGCATCATAGGAGCAGGAAAACTTGACGTTTCGGGCCTAAACCCTTCATCAGAAATCGCTTCTTGTCCATTTTACTGCGTGGTGTTTGGCAAGTTGGATACAAAACTTTCTAGGTTATAGAAGGTAGGGCATTGTTATGGAGGGATATATTTCTAATTGGAGGTTGGTGGCCAGTGGTTTTTCACAGATCAGAGTACTGTGAATTCTGTTTATAATTTAAGTACGTGATTTTGATAATTGTTGATGGTCTGATTAGTAATTTTGCAGATGACACGAAGATTGGTGGCATTGTGAACAGTTAGGAAGGATGTGAAATGATGCAGGATTACATAGATCAACTGAAACGTTGAGTGGAGAAATAGCAAATCATATTTAATCCAGATAAATGTAGGGTGATGCATTTTGGGAGGTGTTGTTCTCCAACTTTGTCCTGAGCTTCACTGGAGCACTGCAGTAAGCCTGAGACCAAGATGTTGGCCATGTGACAAGGTGGTATGTTGAAGTGGCAGTCAGAATTGGATAACAGAACAAACCAAACTCCTCTCCCACACCCCCAACCCGACCTTCCAGCTTCAGAAAATCCTGAAGTTCAAAACCTTTCCAGTAATGAAAATACTTCTGAGGATGCATAACTCCGAGGTTTAGATGCGATATTTCGATAGTATGAGATCAGATGATAAATGCTGCTGGTCAGAGTTAAGCCTTTCAAACAGAATAAATCAGTCATGGGTTCAGGCATGGAGTACATTTGTTCAATAATATCTAGCTTTTCTCTTTAATATCTCTTTTCACTCTTACAGTTAACTTCCTGGGAATTGTCATCTTGTCTCGTGGAATGTGTGGCCTCTCAACTTGCACAGCTCGTTACCTGGTGGCCATGGCAACAGCAGATCTATTGGTCATTGTCACTGAGGTCATATTGTGGCGTATCAATTATTATTATTTCCCAGGGTCATTCCTTGAGCTTACACCTGTGTGCAGTGTTAACGATGTCTTGCTCCGAGCAGCCACAGACTGTTCTGTCTGGTTCACTGTCACTTTCTCCTTCGATCGATTTGTGGCAATTTGCTGTCAGAAGTTAAAAACAAAATACTGCACGAAGAAAACTTCAGCAGCATTTCTCGCAGCAACCACTATTCTGTCTTGTTTAAAAAACATCCCTCAGTACTTTACATATCAACCATGGGTTATAATCAACAATGTACCAAGGCTCTGTTATCGAAAGCCAGTCTATTATACTGAACCTGGATGGGTAACATTTGCCTGGCTTGACAGGATCTTAACACCATTGCTTCCATTCTCTTTAATTTTGTTGCTCAACGCTCTGACAGTCAGGCACATTCTAGTCGCCAGTCGTGTCCGCAAAGGACTGAGGGGTCAGAGCACGAGAGAGAGTCCCAGTGATCCTGAAATGGAGAACAGAAGAAAGTCTGTGATTTTACTCTTCACCATATCTGGCACCTTCATAATTCTGTGGTTGGTGTATGTTATAGAGTTCATATACTATAACGTAAAAGGATTAAATCCGTGGGAGTACAGTGATTCCGAATACGTATTTCGGGAAGTTGGGTGGATGTTGAGGAATTTAAGTTGCTGCACAAATACATTTATTTATGGTGTGACGCAGTCCAAGTTCAGAGAGCAGGTTTGGTGTGTAGTGAAATATCCAATCACATCAGTTATTAAATTAATGAATAAAGAAAGTACTTAGAGAAGTTCGGGTGAAGACCATCCAATCCGTGAACTCTGCCCTGCATCTGACACTGTCCTCAATAAATCAAGGAGCTACATCCAATGACTATCTCCCAACTCAAATATTCAGGTCCTTTCGCACAATTAATGGAAAAATCAACACCCAGTCATATTGCTTCATTTGATGTTTAACTGCCCAGGTTCAATGACAGACACTTGCATCAGTCAATACCGCCACCCGAGCCCTGTAATAGGCAGCTACCTCGGTCAATCAGGCTCTCCTCTTTGTGGCAAGGTGATTTAACCAACCAGACTGGAAAGTTTCTGATGGACTGTGGAAGCCCACAAAGGGATGTATCAAAATTGGGACAGACATCGACAGCACATTTGAAGCTGTGCATTGTTGGATTGGAATTTGGGAACATAGGAACAGAATCGGGCCACTCAACCCATTGAATCTGGAACACATTTCGATACGATCGCGGCCGATCTTGTATCTCAACACCATATCCCTGCTTTCTCTCCAAACCCCTTGATGCTCTTAATATATAAAAATATATCAACCTCTTCCTTGATCGTACTAAATGCTCCATTCCTCACAGATCTCTGTGGTGGAGAATTGTACATGTTGACAATCTCCTCAGTGAACAAATATTTCCTCATCTCTGTCCAAGATGGTCTGTCCCGTATTCTGAGACTGTGTCCGCTCGTTCTAGACTCCCCAACCAAGGGAAACATCTCCCCTTAATCTGGTACGTCTAGCCGTGTCAGAATTTCATACATTTCAATCAAATGTCTTTTCACAGTCTGAACTGTAGTAAATACAGGCCAAGTCGAACCAACCTCTCCTCATGGGATAGTCTTTCCATCCCAGTCCCGACGTAATGAACCGCTGCTGAACTTCCCATCAGTCATTATGTCTTTTCTTCGACAGAGACATCAGAACCGCAAACAATACTTCAAGTGTGGTCTCACCAAAGCTTTGGATCACAACATTCATACATCCTGATTTCTATACTCAAAACCTTTTGCCATGGATGTCAATGTACCATTTGCCTTCAAATTATTTGTTACACCTGCCTGTCTACTTCCATTGATTCGTGAACAAGGTCATCTAAATCCCTTTGTACAACCACATTCCTCAAAACATCATAATTTATGCAATGCTCTGACTTTCTTTTTTTCAGTCTCAAGTGTGAAACTTCACTTTTGACGGCATTATTACTGCACCTGTCACGTGCTTACGCACTCACTCAACTATTCTTCATTGGCCTGAAGTCTTCTTACAACTCACAATAAAAGCTTAATTTATTTCGTTGGCCAACTTGGAAATATTGTATTTGTTTCTGTCCTCTATGTTGTTAATAAATATAATGAAGAGATGGGGCACAAGCTATTACATTAGTCAGCGCCTGCCATCTGGAGAAAAGGGCTCTTTTTTCTCATTGCCTGTGTCTGGTCTGACAGCCAATTCTCTACCCATCTCAATATATTACTATCCAATCCATGCAAATAAATTTGTCCACTAGGTTCTAATATGAAACTCTATCAAGAGCCTATTCATCCATTCAATCCACTGTTCCACTCTCCTCTATTCTGTAGGCTGTATCCTCAAAAGCAATCTCCATACTGACTTTGTCTAACCCTTTTAATGCTTACCAAATGGGTATTTTATTTATAAACCACATCCTCATGCCTTTCCCACTGCTGATGTTAGGCCAAACAGTCTACAATTGTGAGTTTATTGTTTTCCCCCTCCCAATTTCCAGATAGTGGGGTTACATTTGCCACACTCCAATCTGTAGTAACTGCTCCAGAGTGTACAGAATTTTGGAAGGTGATCACTAGTATCCGTTGTTTTCAAGGACACTTCCTTTAGCACTCTAGTGTTGGCATCATCAGCACCTGGTGATCTGTCAGTCTTCAACTCCATTAATTTCCCCAAAATCTTTTGTTTACTGAACTGAGTTTCTTCAATTCCACGCTGTCACTAGACTATGGGCTCTACAACATTTCTGGGAGGTTATTTATGAAGAGAGAACTAAATGTTTACTTCTTCCAAATGTTTATTTCCTTTGTGCCCTCCCATTGCAATTTCCCCATTTCTGATTTTAATGGATTCACATTTGCCGTCACTAAACTTTTCTTCACATATCCTCAGAAAACTTTAAAGTCAGTTTTTTTTTCTATTCCCTGAACTCTCGTTGCCGCGTTACATTTTTCGTGTCTTGACCAATCTTTTTGTCTTCTTTTTCTGAATTCTAAATTGCTTCCAGAGCTCAGGCTTGCCTTTTTTTTCTGGCCATTTTGTCTATCTCCTCTTTGCATCTAATAGTATTTCTAATTTCTTTTGAAAGCCACAGTTTTTGTTTAATTTCAAAATATGCTCTATTCATAAAAAAATCTTCATGTACATACGTTGGCACAAGCCGTTTGGTTCTGTACAATAACATATGAAGTAACAAACATTGGAGTTTGACTCTATCCAGCAAACAAACCAAAGATATTTCTTACTTGTACAAGATTATATGTATGTACATTTGAAGAATAGGGATGGTCTGATAACTGTACGGACCCCCATTTAACTTCAGCACAAGGACCTTAGACATTGATCTGCCCCTACTCTGCCTTGGCAGCAGTTGACCAGGCTTTAATTCACTCCTGAGCGTGCAGTCCTAAACCTTGGAATGTGCCAGTCAACAACACTAGACAAGGTTCAACACCTTGCTCTGGAAACCAATCAATCTTGGACATAGCAAACAGCGTCTTTCACCTAGTTGTTGGTCCTCCAGGCATTGTCAATATTTGCTTGGCATGCATCCCAGGGAACAGAGCGCACAGCACAGAGTCCTGCATCACAGAGCTGCACAGAATGAGCTTCGACAAAACAAAAACCATTGTAGCTTTCTCCAGACTTCCTTTGCACAGGCACATTCCAGCAGGAGATGCCTGGAAGTCTCTACACACACAGCCACTTTGAGGTCAGCATGAGGTGGAGCAAAGAGTCTGGTTGTGTGTGAAGGATCTCACAAGTAGTGCCCTTCTCACCACCTGCTAAGTAATGTATCAATGCTTGTTGGAAAGTTCTGGAGCTGATGCATTCTACCAAATGACGTTGACACTTTGCTGTTTTATTGCTGTGTCATATATGAATGAGCAATTTTTACACTTCTTGTGTATGTTTCTTACATATGAGCCATTGCCTATCCACTAACAGCCCTTTTATAAGGATTACCCATCCATTGTTGCCAACTTAAGCATCAATTCCTCCTTGTTCTCTTTACTTAGATTCAGGAGCCTGGTTTCAGGGTTAATTTCTTCACTCTCCGTCTGAATAGACAATTCTACCATTTTCTGATCACTTTTCCCAATGTATCCCACACAATAAGATTAATCAATCCTATATCATTGCAAATAACCAATCCAGACTATCCTGCTCTGTGGGTTCCTCCTCAACATGTTGGTCTAAAATGACATCACTTATAGACGTCAGGAAATTGTCCTCCATGGTATTATAGCCAGCTTGGTTTGTCCAACTGATGTGTAAATTAAAGTCAGCCATGATTGCAGCTGTATCCTGTATGTATCCTGTTAAATGCCTTCCCGTATGTCTCCAATACTCTTTGAAGTCTGCTTGACAAACCCCGCCAGCTTCTTGGTATTCCGTAGCTCCACCCATACATTTTGTACTTATTTCAAGCGCGTTGACAGAGGAGAAGAGGGAAAAAGGAGTCGGCTGGGCTCAGATAGTGCACGAGGGATAGGTGAAGGTTGCAGGGACGAAAGTAGATAGAGGTGGAGGCATTTTTTTAAAGTGGGGAAATGTCTTGGAATTCTGAAGCAGAAAGTGACTTCGGATTCTCAGTTCAGTACCCTCCTAAGGTTAACGTGCAGCGTTCAGCTGGCGTCAGGAAGGCACATGCAATGTTAGCATGTTTTAAAAGAGGGCTAGGACATACTGCTGAAACTGTATAAGGCTCTGGACAGGCTGTATTTGGAATATTGTGAGCAGTTGTGGAACCCATATATACAGAAGAATGTGCTGGCATTGGAGGAGGTCCAGAGAGGTTTACAAGAAGGAGCCCAGGGATAAAGTACTTGTCACATGAGGAGCCATTGACAACTCTGGGTCTGCACTGATTGGATTTAGGAGCATAAAGAGGGAAATCTCATTAAAGCTTACAGAATACTGGGAGGCCTGGATAGACTGGACATGGACAAGATGTTTCCAATGGTAGGAGAGACGACGATCAGAAGACAGAGCCTCAGAGAAAAAAGGATAACGCTTTATTGTTTACAATAAGTAGGAACTTCTTCAACCAGAGGGAGCTGAATCTGTGGATCCCATTGCCGGAGAAGGCTGTGGAATCCAAAACACTGAGTCCACTTAAGACAGAGATAGATAGGTAAAAATCATAAAAGTGCGGATGCTGTGAATCAGAAACAAAAGCAGAGGTTGCTGGAAATGCTCAGCAACTCTGGCAGCATCTGCGGAGTGAAATCACAGTTAATGTTTTGGATCGAGTGACACTTCCTCTGGATGGTTCTAAGGAAGAGATAGATAGGTTCTTAATTGATAATAGGATAAAGGTTTATGGGAAGAAGGCAGGAGAATTGGGTTTTCAAACTTATCAACATATTAAGTTTTACTTTTTACCTTACTTGAGAATGGACGTACTTGCACTGGAATGGGTGGTTTATGAAGAGAGATTGAGTAGACTGGGACTACACTCACTGGAATTTAGAAGAAATGGGGACGGGGGTGTATGTTAAGGAAACATTTAAGATGATGAATGGAATAGATAAGATAGAAGAAGGCAAGTTGTTTCCACTGGCATTTCCACTGGGGCAAAGCCTCAGAGTAAGCGGAGCAGATTTAGGAGAAACTTTTTCACGAATGGATTGTGAATCTATGGTATTCCCCGCCCAGTGAAGCAGCTGAAGCTATGTTGTTGCATTTTTTTAAGTCAAAGGTAAATAGATTTTTGAATGCTAAAGGAATTAAGGATTGTGGTGAGTGGAAGGTAAGTGGAATTGAGTCCATGAGAAGATGAGCCATGATTTTATTGTACGGTGCAGCAGGCTTGAGGGGACAGATGGACTTCTCCCGTTTTTTTCATGTTCTTATGATAGAATGTTGGAACAGACTTGATGGAGCAAATATTCTAAGTCTGCTACGATATCCAATGGGCAGAAGGTGGAAAACAAGGAGGAGAGAGGGAGGCTGCAAGGACAGAAACAAGGAATTGCACGTCACGGAAGGATGAAGGAAGCAGAAAGGGTTGAAAAAGGTTGAGAGGTGTGTCATGGAAAAGAGAAGCCAGGATCACTGGTAATCTGTGCAAGTCATCTGTGTCTCACTATAAGCCTCTGTACATGTTCAGTGCACTACAGAAAACAGAGAATGATTCATTCCCTCTCATGCTGTACAGTTTATGTGTATCTCAGAGTCAGCTCTGACACATCGCAAAGACGGTTTCATCCTGGCAGGAGGAGCTGTAGTCATTGAAACTTACGTTAACCATTGAGCATGTCTTTCGATGAGTTATTTAAAGTTTAGTATTAGTTTGAGTAGTGACTTTAGATTGAGACTCTTCATCGTTACAAGGTGAGGAATTCTATTGCGATGTTGGATATGTCAAAAGCTACCATGTGTCGTATCAAGTAACCAATTATCGTTATTTCACGGAACAGCCACTGTCAAACAGGGAAAACACGTCCCTCTGTTCAGGAGAACAGTTCACAGAAGGACACTTAACAACGGAATTTCATGACCAAATGGTCAAACTCAAATTGAAGGATGACACTGAAATAAAATGAGATCTCCACGTGGGACGGTGGTGTTTGGCATCAATGTTGGAATACATTCATTTCCAATGTTTGTTATTGACCGAATGAGATTCGCATAACCCAATAAACTTCAAGAAATGTTCTGTCACAAATGGTGTTTAACTCACTGTCGTCACCTGTTTGCTAAAATTCTTTGAAAAATTTTAATGCGACAGTCCCCCAGGAGATGCCAGCAGGTATAGATGAAAGGCTTTGGGACAATATCAACTCGGCATTTAGGGAGAGATTGCCTGCGTAAAGGAATTCGCGCAGAAAACGCATCTTCCATTTCAGCAGTTGCAAAAAATATTTTACACGACCCTTCCGATCGTGGCGATTCCTGGTGAGTGCGTTGCACCATTCAATTTGCGTCAGTCTTTCTGAGGATTCTCTGCAGTTTTACTCTGCAACTGACAATGATACGTGGGCATGTTGTAGCCACCCTCCCTCAGGGCGGACGATTCGTAATTTCCTTTCAGATCACAGGGACCCTGCAGAATCTCCACCATCGAAGAGTGTGAAGGAATTGCCGTGGAAATTGAAGTTTCCACTGTGTAGTTCATCTTCTTCTGGAACCTTCTGGAAGTCTCCATTTCAATCGGAGACTACGGAGAGTTTCGATGGAATGAAGCTTTCACTTTCGAAAAGAGTGGCATAAACTATGGGACTTTATACGTCGAAAGTGCATGTGTGTTTGGTTTTTGATTTGTGTGATTAATCAGTGGGTTTCTTTGTGTATCTGAGGTTAATAGTTAACTTGCAGGTACTTCACTTATCACAGCCATTTCTTTCAAAAACTGCTTTTGAAACCTGGCTGTAAACTGTGAGACTTTGTGCAGGAATGAACTTTTGTTCGTTTTCGATTGTTTGCAACCCAGCATGGTATTACTGGGGCCACAAAGATTTGTTAGAGAGTTCTAGAATATGTTCTGAAGAAGAACACCCTGAACTGAGCAACCTTCAGTTTTTGTTTTAACTTTGGGCCATTTCTTTTAGTCCTTGGAAGACCCTGAAACAGGGTTGATGATTAGATCTATACTCACGAGAAGGTAATGATAGATTTCGTGAATTTGATTACCTTGGAGTGAAAAGCTCATGTTCACCCTAGACCAGAATTGTTGGCATAAAAAAAACCATGAAGCGATCACTTAAAGCTGAGTATGATGACACTCAGCTGTGTGTTAGCTCCTGGGAGAAGATACTGCAGTCTCATTTTAAAAATGGAAGTCACAAGTTACTTAACCAAATGTTAGATGCAGGATTTCTAGCGTGAATATTACGCGAGGCGCCTTTTTTTTTGGAGCTGCACTAGAAATTGTGTTTTGTATGATAAATAGAAGGTGTTTTATTTCATTTCAATTAATGCATTGTTTTGGAATGAATGGGATTATACATTCGTAGTGTGTTCAATGCCTTTGAATCTGTGTTGTAAATACATAGCATAGATTATTCTATTCCATTATCATTTCTTTTGCGATAAACTTTTCTGGTGATGTTGAAGCAAAATTTGCAACTTTGTGCGTTTATGATTCAGAGAGAGATAATTTTGTTAAAACCAAAAACAAATAAGATTGAGATCCATGAAGTTGGACTTCTGTCTGCGGTTTGACTTGTTCTTTAATTACATTTCTGGTGACAGAGAAGATGTAAGCCTATTAAACACATAATCTAACACATGGGTAACTGATTAACTTACCCCACGCTTCGACCAGACACTCCCAAATACACCCATCCAGATGCATTGTATACCCTAGAGCGTGACCTGACATTCACATTGAAAAATAATTCCATAATTACCTCTCCTCAAATTACTACCCTCCTGACCCTGGACCTGATCCAATCCAAAACAAATTCCCTCAATCCCTGCCAGATCTGAAACACCAGTACTACAAAAGACATTGTGTAGCTTATAGCTGCGGTTCGATGCTCACCTTTGGTCACCACTTCACAATGAGGACAGAATTGCTCTGGGGAAAGTATAGAAGAGATTAACAAGAGCGTTGCTAGCGCTTGGAAGTTGCTGCAGCATTGAGGGAAGATTGGAAAAGGTTAGGGTCGTTTTCCGCAGAATAGAGAAAAATTGAGTGGTCATGTGATTGAGGAGTAAAAAATTAACGAGGTTGTGGGATGCACACCTGTTTCCCCGAACGGAGAAAAGAGAACGGAGCAGAGAACACAGAGTGAGGCTGATTCCTGTAAGGGTTGTAGGGAACATGAGGCCCAACCTTTCCATCCAGAAGGTGGTGTTGTGTTCGGAATTCACTGCTCAGTTTGGGGGGCTTGGGGCAGCAACCATCAACTGATGTAAACGAATCAGGATCTGCAACTGACGTGAAGAAACCTTCAGGGCTGTAGACCAGGTGGTGGGATTAGAACAGAAATCTAGTTTATTGAGTTAACTCAATCTATTTCTCTAGCATGACTTTCCTGCGGTTCTTTGCGACAGCTATTGACTGAGGAGTGTTGAAGTGAATTCGCAATGAAGCTGAATGACCCCTTCCGGTGCCATAACGTTCCTGCGGTTCTATGGGATAGTAGAATGACTTGGGGAGTGTTAGATTGAATCTAGAGGGCTGTGACGACTTCCAGTTGCTGCCTGAAGAAGTGTTTGCAGCTTCATAATTTTTACAGTGCATAAAATAATTCTTGACAGGGAGGGAAAATACTTAACTGAGTTTAGAGCATCCGAATTTATCAATTAGATCATTACGTTAAAAATGCTTACCCTGTTTAGTTATTGCCATTTAAAATAAAGATTTTTTTAAAAAAAGAAACGCTGTGGAATCATGTTTACACGTTATCTATATGAATGGTTGGGTATTCAGTTTATCAGTTCAAATGCTAATTATCCCTGATGTGATCAGAACACAATAAGGAGTCAGAGAGAACGGATTTTCCTTACATTATATTTCGTTATACACAGATTGGAGCAGCAGCAATCAATTGAAATTAGTGAACGGTTTCTTCGGTTTTTCATTATGTACATTACTCTTTAAAAAATTCAGGCGTATGCCAAAAATATTTGAGTCAGATAATGCAGAGAATGCAATTTCTGTACTTAAATTTTGCACGTTTTGCTGAGTCAATTCATATTCAAAATTAGAACATTTGCCAAATAGGTCAAGGGATCGTTTCCTTTCCAAGACAAGCTATGAGTGGCTCAATGAGTCAGCAGACCCTCAATGTATCCTATCAGAGTGGGCTGAGATAATGGCTTGTGCCTTTCATGATGAAACAAGCTTTCTCAGCTCTGTTATCATTTTCCATCGAATAATTACATCTTCTCCAGTGCATTAACGTTTTTTTTCTAATATGGTGACCAGAAGTACACCGGGCATGCTAAATGCGGTCTGACAAACGTCATCATTTTTTTTTGTTCTTTCAATTCCCTTTTAGATCCGAATCACAGTCTTTTTTTGCACTGACGTGGCCTGGAATGGAGTGAAAGCAGAGTTAACTTTTTGAGTCCAGTGACCCTTCTTCTGAAGAACATGGTCTGATGAAAAGTGATTCAGGACACAAAACGTTTGCTCTGTTTCTCTCTCCACGGATGTCACCATACGTGTTGAATTTATCCAGCTATTTCTGTTTCTGTTCGAACTTTGCAGCATCCACAGCTTTTTGATTTGTTTCATTAAAATGTTTAACTTTCCAACCTGCCTCCCAGATGCAATTCGTAAAATCATAGAACCCTAGGGTACACAAGAGACCTTTTGGTCCATTAAACTTGTGCTGACACGGTTAAACTAAATCTACACTCGTCCCAGGTTCCAGCACTAGGCTCGTGGCCTCCAGTGCTCACCAAATAGTTTTTAAAGGTTGTGAGTCTGCCCTCCTCAAGTACAACCCCACCCCCAACCAACAGTGCATAAAGAGCCCCACTACTCTCTGTTTGAAAGCCTTTTCCTCAAATCACCTCCAAACACCTTTCACTTTAACATTTATGCCCTTTTTGAATCTGCATTATCAGTTATAGTTTGGGTTATTCTATTTTAACATCATTTCTTTTGTAATTAACTTCTGTTTTGTTGCTCAAGCCATGTTTGCAACATTGTGCATTGATGATTCTTCAGGAAGTCACTTGGTTAAGACAAAGCCAAATAAGGTTGTCATACGGCAAGTTCAGCAGGTCTAGCAGCATCTGTGAAGACAAAAATGCAGAGTTAACGTGTTTTTTTCTTCGCAGACTTTTTATTCAGCGTTTTTTTCACTGATGCTGTCAGACCTGCTGAGTTTTTCCAGCAACTTCGGTTTTTCTTCCTGGTTTACAGTATCCGCAGTTCTTTTGGTTTTTATTGTGATCGGTCAAGCAGGATTTCGTCTGGGCTCCCATTTGTTTTGTAACGACGTCAGCTGCTATCAGAACAGACATGATACGATTAAACATGTAGTTGTACTCCTGAGCAACTGATTAACTGACCCCACACTTCGATTAGACTACACTCCAAAACTACACCCCTCCAGGTACATTATATGGTCCAGATCCGGACCCGATATCCACACTGGGAAAAGTCTTATTTTACCTCTCCACAAATTACTGCCCCCTCATCCAGAACGGAAGGTTACCCAAAACAATTTTCCTCACCCCGCGCAAGGCCTGTAACACTCGAACTACAGAAGACATTATATTGGGTAGCTCACAGCTGTATTGTTCGGCACAGTTCTGGTCACCACATAACAGAGAGGACAAAATTGCTCTGGGGAAAGCACAGCGGAGATTAACAAAAACATTGAGGAAGGCTCACCGGACCCGAAACGTTAACTCTGTTTTCTCCTCCACAGATGCTGCAAGACCTGCTGAACTTTTCCAGCAACTTTGTTTTTGTTCCTGATTTACAGCATCCGCAGTTCCTTTGGTTTTCAACAAAAACATTGTTAGCGCTTGGAAATTTCCACAGCATTCAGGGAAATTGGACATGGCTAAGGTTGTTTTCCCTGTAACAGAGAGGAATACGGGGTAAAAAGGTATAGAGCTGGATGAACACAGCAGGCCAAGCAGCATCAGAGGGAGAGCTTCTTCTGAGGAATATGAGGTGATGTGATTGAGGTATACAAAATAATCAGGGTCTTGGTTACAGGCCTGTCGGCCTGAATGGAAAGGACATTTTACCATGTGACATAGAATGAGGCTGACTGCTGTAAGGATTACAAGGGATTTGAGGGCTATTCCTTCTTAACAAAGGCCGGTGATGTGTGCGCAATTCACTGCCGTATTTGGGGAGTTTGACGTGGAAACCCTCAACTCGTTTAAAGGGAATCTGGATCTGCATTTGAAGTCAGTAACAGTGGACTAGGTACTGTAAAGTGGAATTAGAACAAGTAGATCGTTTATGCAGTTGACACAAACATGGATTACCTCTTTCTGTGCATTAACCGTCGTGCGGTTCTGTGGGATAAGAGAAAGACTGAGGCGTTTTAAAGTGAATTCACATGGTGGGTTGAATGGCCTCCTTCTGTACTGTGATTTTCCAGCAGCTCTTAGGGATCATTGAGTCACTGCGGAAGTTTGAAGTGAATTCTAAAGAACTGCGGTTACATTCCAGAGGTAGTGAGAACTGCCGATGCTGGAGTCAGAGATAACACAGCGTGGAGCTGGAGGAGCACAGCGGGCCAGGCAACATCAGAGGAGCAGGAAAGTTGACATTTCGGGTCGGGACCTTCTTCAGAAATAGGGGAGGGGAAGGGAGCTCTAAAATAAACAGACAGAGGAGGTGTGGGGCTGGAGAAAATAAGTGGGAATGTGATAGGTGAGTGCAGGTAGGCAATGGTGGGGATTGGTCAGTGAGGTGGGAGGAGCGGACAGGTGGGAGAGAAGATGGACAGGTTGTGTCAGGTCAAGGGGACGGGGATGAGAGGGAGGGTTGGTCATGTGATGAGGCAGGGGTGGGGAGATTTTGAAACTGGTCAAGTCCACATTGAGACCATTGGGTTGTAAGCTCCCAAGGCGGAAAATGAGGTGCTACTCCTCCAGTTTCTGAATGGCGTCGTTGTGACATTGGAGGAGACCCAGGATGGACATGTTTCCCAGGTAGTGGGAGAGGGAGTTGAAATGGTTCACGACTGGAAGGTGTCGTTTGTCGCGAACGGAATGCAGGTGCTCTACAAAGTGGTTTCCGAGCCACCGCTTGTTCTCACCGATGTACAGGAGGCCACATCGGGAGCAGTGGATGCAGTGGGCCACATTGGTGGATACACCTCTGTCTTATGTGAAATTTTTTTTTGGTCCCTTCCTTGGATGGAGGTGAGGGTGGGAGGTGTAGGGGCAGGTGTAGCATTCCTTTGGTTGCAGGGAAAGGTGCCAGTGGTGGTGAGGCTGGTGGGGAGTGTGGAGCGTAGGAGGTAGTCTCAGGCAGAGAGGTCCCGACCAAAGGCAGATAGGGGTAGGGAAGGAAATATATCCTTAAGGAAGGAAGGAAATGGTTGTGCGGTCAGATTGCAGGTGGCGGAAGTGCTGGAGAATGATACTGTTGAATCCAGAGCTTCGTGTGGTGCTACGTGAGGACAAGGGGGGAATTCTGTCTTTGTTTTTGTTGCGGGGAGGGGATGTGATGCCGAGGCGCGAGAAATGCAAGAGATGCCGAGAGCATTTTCGACCACTGAACGGGGGGATGTTGCGGTCCTTGAAATAAGAGGATGTTCGGGAGTGAAACGCCCCATCTTGGGAGCAGACGCGGCGGAAGAGAAGGAATTGGGAGTAGGGGATCTCATTCTTGTGGGAAGGTGTGAATTGGAAGTGTTTATATTTATATATAAATGTTCTTGCACAATGGAGATGTTTGCGTTTACGTATTGTTCTGCATTGGAACTGATCATGTTTGTGTCTCAGTATTGTTGTACATTAGAACTGTTCATAATTCTATGTAAATATTGTGTATAGTTGCTGTTCGAGTTTATATATGAATATTGTTGTATCTTGGACGTCTTCTAGTTTATAAACAAACATTGTTGTGCATTAGAGCTGTTCACGTTTGCACATTAATTTTGTTTGTTGGAGCTTTTTCGGTTTGCGCGCAAAAATTGTTGTGTCTTGAAGCTTTTCCTGTTTATGTGTGTACGTTGAAGTTGCGCCTTTCTTCTACCCGTCTGCAATGCTATGTTTGACAGTATGGTGCTGCTGTTAAGCTTCCTCTGTACTTTGAAATAGATCTGCAGCCGCAGCTCCGGACGTTGGGCTGGGTGGGAGCGGAGCAAATATTCAGGATCGGGGAACAATAATTGAAGAGAACAAGGGAAAGACAGAAAATTAAGTACAGATAGACAGATTGTTAACACAGAATGATAGGGAGACAATTGAATAGAGAATTTTGGGGAGAGGATTAAAGAGACAATGATAAGGAGAGGGTAAATAGAGAATAATAGGAAGATGATTAAATGCAGGGAAACAAGAAGAGGGTTAAATAAAATGTAATAGTGAGAGTATAAAATACAGGGAGAGAATTAAAAGTGGAGTAATAGTGAGAGGGTTAGATACAGGGAAACGGGGAGAGAGTGTAATACAAAGCAATTGCGAAAGGATTCAATAGGAGGGGGACTGAAGACATGGGAATAGGGAAAGGGTTAAATTCAGGAGAGGGGGAGGGAATTTTAATATAAAGAAATAGGGAGGTGTGGAAATAGAGAGGAATGGGAAGAAGCTTGAATGCATTGGAGCAGAGAAGGAATCATAGAATCCCTGCAGTGTGGAAATAGGCCATTCGGCCCATCGAGTCCACACCAACCCTCGGAAGAGCACCCCACCCAGACCCACCCCTACAAGCCAGCATTTCCCATGGTTTATCCACCTAACCTGCACGTCTTCGGACTGAGGGAGGAAACCGGAGCTCCCAGAAGAAATCCAGCTGACGTAGGGAGATAAAAAGAAAACACCGCACAGGCAGTTGCCCAAGAGTGGAATTAAACCCACATCCCTGGCACTGAGGGGCAGCAGTTTATTTTAATATGGAGTATTTAATATGGAGTAATTGGGGGACGGTTAAATGTAAGGGATTAGAGAGGGTGACATCGAGAGTAATAGAGTGAGGACTGAATATAGGGGAACAGGGAGAGGGGTAAATACTGGGAAAGGCATGGGGTTTCATACAGAGAAATGGGGGAGTGTATGGAGAGCACAAAAGGGAGAGTTCTGATTACAGAGACACAGGGAGAGGGTTAAAATGGAAGAAGCTGTAGTGATTGTAACAAGGTCAGCCAGATGGATCTCACTGAAAATGAGTGCCCTCATTAAATCTGTTAATCTGGCCTGATCAGGCAGTCCTGGCTGACAGATATTAACAGGAGTGTCAGGGGTTCTTTGTAACAGAGATAAAAGGTACTGCAGATGCTGGAGAATCCGAGATAACAAGGTGTGGGGCTGGATGAACACAGCAGGCCAAGCAGCATCATAGGAGCAGGAAAGTTTGATGTTTCGGGCCTAGACCTCTTTCTGATGAAGAGTCTAGGCCCGAAACATCAAGCTTTCCTGCTCCTATGATGCTGCTTGGCCTGCTGTGTTCATCCAGCCCAACACCTTGTTATGTCAGGGGTTCTAGAGGAACTAGCTCTGTGCTAGCTGGGTCAGTGTTTTGTATTATGCATACATAAAAAAAGGGTGACTTGGTGATGGTACATAAGCCTTTGTGGAAGGGGAGGGGACTTGGTACAGATTAATAGGGATTGGAGAAACAGAGAGTAATAAGGAGAGCGTTCAATACAGGGGACAGGGTGAGGGTTAATTTCAGGGGAAGGGAGAAGGGTTAATACAGAGTAATAAAGAGTTATGAAGTGGGGGTGAATACAGCAGAACAGGGAGATGGTGAAATACAGGGGAAAGGAATAGGGTTTAATACAGAGTAATCGAGAGAAGATTAAGTAGAACGTAATACTAGTGAGAGGGTTAAATAGAGAGAAATAGGGAGAAAATTGAAAACACATAGAGAGAGGGTTAAAGTTTGTGAGTGATAAATTGAGAGTAGCAGTGAGCAGGTTAAACGGTGACTGATCATGAGGGGATGATAAACAAAGTAATGGGGATAGGATAAAATAGACAGCAATAGGGATAGTGTCGAATAAGGGGGAAGAGCAATCGTGAGGGAATTAAATGGGAAGTAATAAAGAGTAGTAGGGAGAGCGTTGAATAAAAAGAAAGAGAGAAATGGTTTAGTAAAGAAGAATAGAGAGACAACTAAATACAGAGGAATTGTGAGAGAATTAAATGCAGATGAAGAGACAGGATTAATAGACACAGGAATAAACACGGAAATAAAGTTGGGATTAAGTACACACTAAATGCAATAAATGCAGCGAAAGGATTAAACGCAGAGGATTAGACAGAGTATTAAGAACAAGGGAGTGAAGAGAGTACTGCATACGGAGGGTTAAATACAGGATTGAGATACAGAGAGGGAGTAGAAATATAAAGGAGAATAGAGATACAATTAAATACAGAAGAACAGAGAGACTTACATGCAGAAAGAGAAGAGATTAAACATAGCCTGTGTGCAAGAGACAGAACCACACAGAGCGACAGAATTTTTAAAATGTGGGGTGTGAGTGTCGAGGATGAAGCATAGTCTATGGGTGGGTAAGTGTGGGAGAGTGTGTGTGCGTGTGTGTGTGTGTGAGAGGGAGGGACAGACAGACAGAGACAGAGAGAGAGAGAGACCGAGTGAGGAAGTGCATTTTAAATAAAGGTTGGCAGGGGATTAAAATCAGCCTGTGAGAGTAAAAGAGGTTTGAATAGAGGAGGAGGTGAATTTAAAGGACCCCTGGGAGAGAGTGATTTAAATTACACGGAAGAGGCGATTAAACAGGGCCTCTAAGAGAGAGAGAGAGGACGAAATAAAAAGGGAGAGTCTCTTCAACACACCTTTCAAGAGAGAGGATAAATAAAAGTGTACAGATATTAAGCACAGCCTGAGAGAGACGAGAAAAAAGGGGGGAAATGGTATTAAACACAAAATGAGAGAGAGGGGAATAAATAAAGGGGAGGGGGCGTTCCATACAGCGTGAGACAGAAGTTTAAAATGAAGGGTTCACTGAGGCAGGAAAAGAGATTTGGAATATATTCTGAATATTCAAATATTCAGAGATATTGGTATATCTCTACCAACAGCATACTCATTCAATGATTAAAAACTAAACAATGTGTTGTACGTTGAACTGAATATAAAATCTGTCAGTGAAATTTTCAAATGTCTGGTTGTCTGTTCTCATGTTGAGCAATATTTTAAATGAAGACGGTTTTTGGTATTCCAAATTTTTGAAAAAAAAACCCTTAATTCTACCCTTAATTCTCAGACTGTATCCCTTACTTGTCAAATTCCCAACCAGTGGAAATAATTTACCTTTGTAGGTTCATTCAGTCATGAAGCATAAAAACGGACATTTTGGTCCAACCAGTCCATGCTGACCATAATCCCAAGCTAAACTGATCCCACCTGCCTGCACTTGGCCCATATCCCTCCAAATTTTTTTTTTATATTCATGTACATATCTAAATGACTTTTAAATGTTGTGAGTGTATCCACATACAGCACTTCCTCTGAAAGATCATTCCACACATGAACCATTTTCTGTGTAAACAATTTGTCGCTCATGTCTTTATAAAAATGTTCTGCTCTCCACTTAAAAATATAAACCCTAGTCTTGAAACCTCCCATCCCAGGGAAAAACCACCTGCCATTCACTTTACCAATACCCCTCATGATTGTATAAGTCTTTGTAATGTCTCCCCACTACAACCAATGTTCCAGTGGAAAAAGGGTCAGCCTACCTAACATCTCCCCACAGCGCAAACTTCCATTCTCAGCAATGTCCTGATAAATCTGTGCTGATCCCTGTTCAGTTTAATAATATCCTTCCTATAACAGGGTGAGCAGAACTGGACACAGTACTCCAGGAGAGGCCTCACCAATGTACAATATCCACATAATGTCCCAACTCCGGTACTCAAAGGTCTGACCAATAAAGGCAAGCATGCTAAATGTCTTCTTAATGACCCATGTGATGCAAACTTCAAAGAATTACGTATGAGAACACCTCAGTCTCAGTGTTCTACAACACTACCCAAGGCCTACTATTGTTTGAGTTCTGCCCTTGTTTTTCTTTTAACCAAAATGTATTACATTATATTTATCCAAGTTAAACTCCACCTGCCACTCTTCAGTCCAATGACCCAATTGATCAAGTGCTCTTTGTAATAATAGAGAACCTTCTTCTTTGACAAACTTACAACTGTGGCTCCTATATTGCCATCCAACACATTTATACAAATGACAAACAAAAGTGGACCCAGCACTGATCTCTGTGGAACATCACTAGCCACAGGTCTCCAGTCTGAAAAATAACCCTCCACCATCACTATCTGTCTCCTGCCATTAAGCCAATCTAGTATCCAGGCAAGGCTCACCCTTAATCCCATGTCATCTAACTTTACTATTTAGTCTACCATGTGAAACCCTGTCAAAAGGTTTACTAAAATCCAAGTACACAATGTGTACTACTCTGCCCTCATCAATCATTTTGGTTGCTTCCTCAAGCAAATACAATCAAGTTTGTGAGACGTGATTTCTCCCACACAAAGCCATGCTGACAATCCCTGATAATTCCTTGTTTCTCTAAATGCATACTAATCCTATCTTTCAGAATCACTTGCAAAAACCTACCCACCGCTGAAGCCAGACTCACAAGTTTATAGTTCCCAGGCTTCTTCTTAAACAAAGGCACAACATTAACTACTCTACTATCATCCGGCACCTCATCCACACTTATAGATGTAACAAATATTTATACATATCTATTTTCTTCCTTGTCTTCTAATTTCTAGCGAAAGCAGGCCTAATTTGTGTCTCCTCATAACATAACTGCTGAAGTCCAGATATTATTCTTGCAAATCTACATTGCAATTTGTCCAATGCCAATATATCCTTACTAAGATGTGAAGATGGATAAAAAGGAGCAGAGAGAGAGAGGCAAGCTGCAAGGAGAGAAAGGAAAAATTTTCCATGTGGGAAGAGTGAAGGAGGCAGCAACGGTTGGACAAGGATAGAGAGGTATTTGATGGAAACAAGGAGCCAGAACCATTGGAAATAGGGGAGAAATGAATACCTTGCAATTTTGTTTGTAAGACTGCATTTTTCCAGAGGTACAATGTGTGCTTGGCAAGTTTTCTGATAAACCCTGGATTAATTGTTGATTTGAAATTTGGGATTGAGGCCTGAGATGTGACAACAAGTGTCAACTACCTGGTTTAAATCTTCCAGCTTTGTGTATGTTCAATGAAAATGCATCAATCGTGATCCCATTCTGTGGAAAACCTGTTTAGCATGGTGGGGTTTTTTGTGTCAAGAAGTGTGTCAGTAATTTTTGCGGAAAGTATAGTAAATTGCTGCGTACATGTATCTGTGTTCTTGTTTCAATTCAATACTCTGAAATGCAATAAAATAGTTTTTCAATTTAAGTTCTTGGATAGTTGTAGTTCAAGATATTGGTGTAGTCTTCCAGTTGTTCATTTAACTCACATGTCATCACAAGTAAAACAGGTGACAGTAACTGTACCACATCACACAAATGTCATTGAGGATCTCCCAAAAATCACAAAAGTAGCATTCCAGAAAGAGCCTTGTCTCTGAATCTGTGAGACATGCGAGGGAATTGTTTGATACTGAAGTCGAGGATTGTAAAGCACACCATCCTCATGGCTCCAGAAAGTGTTTCTGCTGCTTTTTGCTTTCACGCACAGATTTTCTACTTCACGTAGTCAACTTCATTTTTCTCCTAACTGAGTTTAGGCCCAAGCCCCCACCCCTCTAAGTTTGATCAAATATTCCTGTAACATGTGAGGTAGACACCATTGGCCAAGACACACGAATACCTACAGTGTCTGCGGTGGTGGTGTGACGATAGTATCGAAGTTGATGGTCTGGCATGTCTTGCAGTGGTTGCCATGGCAGGGTTGTGTGTCGTTATGGTGTCTGTTCTCCTGAAGGCTCAGTAGTTTACTGTGAATGATAGTCTGTTTGAAGTTTGGCAGTCGTTTGAAGGTGAGAAGTGGAGGATTAGGGATGGTCTGGGTTATCTATGACATGCTGAAGGCTGTGTAGAATATGACATAGTTTCTCCATTCTGGGAACATACTGGAAGATGAAGGGTATTCTATCCGTCATGATCTGTGCCTGTCTTCTGAGGAGGTCATTGCCTCAACGTCTTCCATGACACTGCAGACTTTTACAGAAACTCAGCACCTACAGAACCGTTGAAACATAAACATTCCTTGTCACAATGGTCATTTTGGCACTCTACTCCAGCTTCCCCTAAGATGACGGCATCACTGCAACAGCCTCAGTGTCCCACACTAACAACTGCCAATTTCCAGATGCCATTCTACCACTCATTCACTTCATCCTCGACCACAATGTCTTCACCTTCGGCAAACAGCTCTTCATTCAGATACACAGCACAGCCATGGGACCAAATTTGCATTCCAGTAGGCCAATATTTTCACGCACAATTTTAAGCAAGATTCTTTGCTGCACAGGACCTCCAACCAATGCTATACACCTGTCACACGTTCTTGGACACACACATCTCCATCAAGGACAGACACCTCAATTCACTCTAGCACAAACCCACAGATAACCTCACGAAGCTGCATTTCTCTATCTTCCACCCTAAACATGTTAAAGAAGCCATCTCTTACCGATAAGCCATACATGTACACAAGATCTTCTCAGATGAGGAGGAATGTGAAGTACACCTATGGACACTGAAAGAAGAACTGGATATGATGCTCAACTCATTGATTGCCAGTTCCAACAAGTGACAGTGAAAAACTACCATGACATCCTCAGAAGACAGACATAGGACAGGATTGATACAGTACTCTTTGTTGTCCAGTACTTCCCTGGAGCAGAGAAACTAGGTCATGTTCTTTGTAGCCTTCAACATACCATTGATGACGACCAGGTTGTAGGGACCTGGGTTCGAATCCTGCCACAGCAGATGGTGGAATTTGAATTCAATAAATATCTGGAATTAAGAGTCAAATGATGACCATGAATCCATTGTCAATTGTTGGAAAAGCCCATCTGACTCTCTAATGTCCTTTAGGGAAGGAAACTGCCACTCTTACCTGGTCTGGCCTACATGTGACTCCAGACCCACTGCAATATGGTTGATTCTTAACTGCCTCTGGGCAATTAGGGATGGGCAATAAATGCAATCACCACCTAACAGTAAGGACAAAATTGCACTGGGGAAAATACAGTGGAGATTTACAAGAATGTAGCCAGTGCATGGAAATTACTGCAGCATTGAGGGAAGATTGGATTTTCCTGAGAACAAAGGGTGATGTGATTGAGGGAGACAAAATCATGAGGGTCTTGATAGAGACCAGTTACCGCAAATGGAGAGCACAAGTTATCAGGAGACACAGAGTGAGACTGATTGATGGAAGGATTATATCAGACGTGAGGGCTCACCCTTTTATCCAGAAGGTGGTAGCGTATCTGGAATTCACTGCCCAGTTTGGGGAGCTAGCAGGGACAATCCTCAACACATTTAAAGGGAACGAGGAAATGCAATTGAATTAGAGTAACTTTCAAGGCTGTAGGCGACATCCTGGAAATTGGCATTAGAACAGGTAGCTCGTTTACTCAGTTGACACAGATGTGATGGGCTGGCTGACCTCTCTGTCTGCAATAACTTTCCAGTGGTTCTATAGGACAGTATAAAGACTAAGGAGTTTTAAAGTGAATTTACATGGCGAACTGAATTGCCTCTTTCCATGCCAAAGCTTTTCTGTGGTTCTATGAGATAGCAGAAAGAATGAGGCCTATTAAAGTGAATTCCAGAACACTGTGGTTACCTTCTAGTTGCACCCTGAAGAAGTGTTTGTATCTTCATAATTTTCACAATGCAAGAAGTAATTCTTGCTGGGGAGGAATAATTTTAACCGCGTTTAGAATATAAGAATTTGTGAATTATACCATTAGGTTAATTCTGCTCATCTTGGTTAATTATTCTCATTGTAAAATAAAGTTTTTTTTCCAAAGAATTGTTGTGAAATCATGTTGTCTCATTCTGTCTATGAACTGCTGTGTATTCAGATTATCAATTTAAATGTTAATTGCCCTGACATGATCAGAACACAATAGACAGCTAGAGAGACCAGATTTTTATTATAGTATATTTTATTGTGCACAGACTGAAGCACCAGCAATCAATAAATGAACTGTTTCTTATATACTTTATTCATAAAATATCAACAGTCACAACATTCCAAAGGTATCAGAGTAAGACAATGCAAAGAATGCAAAAAAAAATCATATATCCCTATTTGAGGATGGTACTGAGTCAATACACAAGCTAATTTAGAACATTTGTTAAACATGATAAGGAATTGTTGACTTACCAAGACAAGTTATGAAGAGCTCAATGAGTTAACATATACTATTTATCATGACATAGAACACTTTGATGGTGTCTTGCGCCTTTAATGATGAAACAAAACTTTCACAACTCTGTTAGCATTCTCCATTGAATAATTGCATCTTTTCCAGTGCATCAACTCATGTTATTGTACTATGGTGACCAGAGCTACATGCAGTATGCTAAGTGTGGTCTAACAAAGGTTCCATAGTAGATGAGCGTGAACACTGTATTTCAGTTCCCTTTTAGAAATGAACTGTTGCCCTTTATTTGCAATGACACGGTCTCGTATGAGGAGAAAACAGAGTTAAGGTTTTGAGTCCAGTGACCCTTCTTCGGATGAAGATGGTTTGCTAAAACATGATTCTGGACCTGAAACATTAACTCTGTTTCCCTCTCCACAGATACTGCCAGACCTGTTGAATTTCTCCAGCTATTTTTGTTTCTGTTCCATGTTTCCAGGATCAACAGCTGTTTGATTTATCATTAAAATGTTTAACTTCCCAACCTGCCTCCCAAAAGCAATTTTTAGAATCATAGAACCCAACTGTACAGAAGAGGTGCTTTGGTCCATCAAGCTTCTGCTTTCAAAGCTGCACTAAATCTACACTTGTCCCAGTTTACAGCACTAGACTCAGAACCTTGAATATTACAAGACTTTGAGCGCTCATTCAAGTAGTTTTTAAAGGTTGTGAGGTTTCACACCTCAACTCCCATCCCATCAGTGTATTCCAAACCCACACCACTCTCTGACTGAAAGCCTTTTCCTCAAATCCCCTGTAATCTTCCTGCCCTCCACCTTATTAATTATGGCCGCTTGCTATCTGCCAATTCCCTGCCCCACTTGGTTAAACCCAAGAGTAAGCAGCTTCGAAATGATTCAGGTTTGGAGCTATCATGTTTATATTTGACCTTTGAACCTCCCAACTATTTAGGTGCTAAGATATTCTATTGGTCTCTGAGCAAACAAGAAGAATGCTTGTTCAGTAATTTCTGACTTTCGTTTTGCATTCGGTCTCCTACAGTCTCCTACAGGTGATTTCGGTTCTCAGAAGGGGGAAAGTGAGGCTTCTCTGACTATTGGCTATGGCAACGGTGGACCGAATGTTCATTGTCACGAACATCACACTAAGGTGACTCAGTTGAATTACTTCCAACCATCTATCCTGTACAACCCCACTGCTTGGCGTAGTTCGTGCAGCTACAGACCGTTCCGTTTGGCCCACTGTCGTTTTCTCCAATGATCGATTTGTGGTCATTTGCTTCCTGAAATTTAAGTGAAAATATTGAACAGAGAAAGCCTTGGCCGTAGCTCCAGCTGTAACTGGCATTCTGCTCCGTTCGAAAACAAAACTTTCCCTTCTATTTTGTGCTCAAACCTAAGAAGACAATTGACAACATTCCATGGTACTGCCAAATAAAGAAAACTTATTTTGCCGATCCCAGGTGGCTGGGATTTAACCAGTTTGGCAACATTTTAACCTCTTTCATTCCATTCGTGTTGATGAAGGCTAGGACGGTCAGGGACATTTTAGCGGCCGCAGTACGCAAGACACCGAGGGGTCGGAGCACGGGAGAGAGTCACAAAGACGCAGAGCCGAAGTCGGTGATTTCCTTTATCACCATAACCGTCAGCGTTATACTTCTGCGGCTAGTGTACGGTGCAAACTTCATACCCTTCAGGGTTAACGGAACGGCAGACTATCTTGGGGCGAAAACTATGTCGGAGATACGCTCAAGGATTTAAGCTGCAGCGCGAACAGATTATTTTACGCAGTGGCTCTGTCCAAGTCACGAAAGCAGTTTTAGGAACGCGGTGCAACAACTGGACGCGTTGTTATTCACTTAATCGCTCTGCAAAGCAACTGAGAGTGGTCCAGAATCACCCGCAGTGTTCCCAGTTCAGGAACTGCATAGGTACGGCCAGGAATCCACCAGCACAAACCCACATGGATCTGGAGTATAACACCCAGCGGTGGATGAGGGAGTGTGGTAAGCAGGATGGGTCACCGTACACCGCGCACAGAAACGCGCTGCTATCCCTGTTTCACCGATGGATTGACACCCAGGCGTAAGCGCACAGACAATGAGCTGCAGCAGGCCACTCGGCCCTTCCAGCCCGGTTCGCCCGCTGTCCCAGAGTACCGCGACTCATCCAACTGTAACGTCAAATCCGCATTCCCGTCTGCACCTGAGGACCAATTCCCAAATCCGCCCCCCACCCACCTCCAAAGCTTCACAAGAATCTATCCATCAAAAGAATGAAAAACATGAAGGCCCTGAGAAAGGAACAGCAGGTAAGAGGGCAAGAGGTGACTGTCAGGGTCGGGTTAGGATGGAAGGAGGCCAGAAAAATGATAGGAAATGACGGACTGGCTGTGAGGGATGGGTTCAGCTGGAACATTAGTCTTCTCGGACTGCCTTGTGAGCGAGTGTTAAAGACCGGCAGGAGGAGCCTCTGCATTTCCCCTGTAGGGGTCTAGGGGGGTCAGAGGCAGAAACAGACCCTCCTGCGCAATGACGATTGACCGACTCTCTCTGATCAGCTCGCGATAAACACTTCATTACAACAAGCGAAAGGCTCCGTGCGCTGGTGATCCTCTTGTCTGAATTGGTTATTATTTCATGAACTTTTGCTTATTTTTGAGAGAGCTTCCTAAGCCTAACTCCCGTCTACTCCCTTCACAAGGACGCTGCCTTCTCTTTCTCTCTTTCTGTCTGTCTTTGTATCTATAGCGTTCTTCCTCCCTCTCTCACTCTCCCTCACTATCCCTCTCTCTGTTGCCTTCTATCTCTCTCTCTCTGCCTTTGTCTCTATCGCGCTCTTCCCCCCTCTCTCACTCTCCTCTATGTCTCTCTCTCCCCTACCCTCTCCCCATCTCTCCCAGTATCTCGCCGTCAGTCTCTATCAAGGTCTCTCTCGCTCTCTGTCCCTTTCTATTTGTGTCTCTGTCTCTTTCTCTATCTCTGTCTCTCACTCTCTCTGTCACTCTCTATCTCTCTCTCTCCCTCTGCCTCTCTTTGTCTCGCTATAATTGTCTGTCTCTTTCTCTATGGCTTTTTGTCTCTCGCTCTCCCTCTGTCTGCCTCTTTATCCCTGTCAATGACGAAGTCAGACACGTGTTGACCCATTTATCATTTGCTCACGTGCATTGGCTCAAATCCCTTCCTCATCCCTTCATTCACTGATTTTATTCCAGGACGTGATTTTGCAAAATACAAACCGACACAGCCAGCATTGTCACCCCATCTCTTCCATTTTGACTCTTTCTCTCTCTGTCCTTCTCTCTCTCTATCCCTCTCTCACTGCACCCCCCCCCCCCTCCTAAACTCAGCATCCCAACACCGTGTCTGTTAGGAAGATTTTGTGTGTCTGTTTCTCTTTTGGTCTGTGTATGATTTTCTTTCACTGTCTTTGTTGGAATGTCTGTGTCTGTGTGTCCCTTGGTTTTTCTCCTTGGATGTGTCTCTATGCCACGTTATGAGCGTGTTTCTTTGTCTGTGTGTTTCTTTTTTTCTCTTGTGTGTATGTGTTTGGAAGTATTTCGCTTAATGTATATGGCAGTGCTGATGTGTTTGGTTATGTTATTGAGTCTGTGTGAGAGTACTTCTGTATCTATCTGTTTTTGTGTGTGTCTGTTACTGTGCCTCTGTGGTTGTGTATCTGTGAGCGTTTTGCACAAGGTGCCTGCTGCGCTTGTGTCTAAGTATGTGCTGTTTATGTGTGTGTGTTTGTGTATTACTGTCAGCAAGTCATGATAGTTCTGTGACTCTATGTGTGAGTACCTTTGAGAGTGGGTGTACCATTATGGGAGTGCAGGGCGTGTCTCTGTCTGGCTATGCTCCTGTTTAAGTGGATGAGTGTGTTGTTGAGACTGTGTTTGGCTGTCTGTCCGTGTGTCGAGATCTTTCTGTGCCTCCATCAGGATCTCTCTGTGCCCCTCTTTGGGTGTGTCTCTTCATTTAAGAGTGTTGCTCTCTGCCTGTATCCAATTGTGTGCGTGTCCAGTTCTGTAACTGTGTTTGAGTGTGCTGTTGTGTGTGTGTGTGTACAGAAATGTTTCTGTAAGTTCTTGTATGTTGGTGTGTAATGTCTCTCAGTATGACTTCATTTCTACATGTGAGTGAGGATGTGGATGTGATTCTGTGTCTGTGTATAGATGTCTTCTGATATCTCAGAATGACTGTATTTGTGCGTGTATGTGTGTGTGTGTGTGTATTCCATGTCTGCATGCAGGTGTGTTCCCATATTTCAGCCTGACTGTATTTCTCTGTGTGTGTGTGAGGCCGTGGGTGTGTTCTGTGTCCCTCAGGGTGGGTGATGTCTCTGTCTCATAATGAGACTCCATTTCCTGAAACAAGACAAGTGAACCCTACAGCAGGTCACAGAATGCTCTCAACGGAGTATTTCTGGGAGCCCGGGAAAGATTGAAATATCAATATCTCTAGCCCATGGACCCTGAAAGCTGAACTGCTATTTAGCTTCAAAGATCTGAGTCTAACTAACTTAACAAGATGAGGGAATATTGGTTCCGCCGCATCTGAAGTATTGTGTCCATATCTGGTCGCCTGGTCATACAGGAAAGATGTGGAAGCATTGGAAAACGTGCAGAGGAGATTTACCGGGGTGTTGCCTGGAATGGAGGGAAGGTCTTACGAGGAAAGGTTGAGAGAGCTGGGACTTTTCTCTTCAGAACAACGAAGGATGAGAGGTGACTTGATGGAGGTGTACAAAATGATCAGAGATATAGCTAGAGTGGACAGCCAGAGACTTCTACCTAGGGTGGAGGTAGATATTACAAGGGAGCATAGTTTTAAAGTGAGTAGAGATAGTTACAGGGGAGACGTAGAGGTAGGTTCTTTACTCAGAGATTCACTCAATCCCTGCTGTCTATACCTAACATACGCTTCCTTACTTTTCTTGGCCAAAGCCTCAACCTCTCTACTCATCCCTACACCGACCAGCCTTGCCCTTCACACTGACAGGAGCATACTGTCTCTGGACTCGCATTATCTCATTTTTGAAAGCTTCCACTATGCAGCGGTCCCTTCTGCAGCTTCACTGCTTCCTCAACATCATCTGTCCCTTCACCTTTCTTTGTGTCATCTGCAAACTTAGCAACAATGCCCTCAGTTCCTTCATGCAGATCATTAATGCATAATATGAATAGTTGCGGTCCTAATTCTCAGCCCTGTGGAACTCCACTGGTCACCAGCTGTCATCCTGAAAAAGACTCCTCTATCCCCACTCTCTGCTTTCTTTCAGTCAGCCAATCCTCTCTTCTTGCCAGTACCTTGCTCCTAACACCATGGCCTTTCATCTCATTTACCAGCCTCCTGTTGGGGGCCATATCAAATGTCTACCAGAAATCCAAATAGATCATGTCCACTGCCTCTCCTTTGTCTAACTTTCTTGTTACATCCTCAAAACATTCTAACAGATTTGTCAGGCTTGACCTCGCCTTGATGAAGCCATTCCACCTCAGCCTTATTTTACCAGTTATTTCCAAGTAATCTGCAATCTCATCCTTACTAATGGACTCAAAAATCTTACCGACAACTGAGGTCACATGAACTGGCCTGTAGTTTCCTGTCTTCCTCCTGTCTCACTTATGAAACAGGGATGATACATGAGCCATTTGCCAGTCCTCTGGGAACCTTCCTGACTCCAGATCACCACCAATGCCTCTACAATCTCCTCATCTACCTTCTTCAGAACTGTGAGGAGTAGTCCATCTGGTGCTTCTGATTCATCACCTTCAGACCTTTCAGCTTCCTCGGCACCTTGCTCTTAGTGATGGCCACCACATTCATCTCTGCTCTTTGACTCTCTTGAACTTCTAATATGCTGCTGGCATCTTTCACTGTGAAAACTGATGCAAATTACCCATTCAGTTCCTCTGCCATTTCTTTGCTCTCCAATATGACTTCTCCAGGCTCATTTTCCAGTGGTCTAGCCACTCTCTTACCTTTTACATATTATCTTGGATTGCAACGCGTATCCAAGCAGTACTTTTCAGCGTCGGGTAAATATAATTCAAAGAAGGCTCAACAACAGCAATTTGCTTAAATATGAATGTTTATTAAGTAACAATAAATTATTATAATGGCAATAATAGACAGAAAGGAAAAGATGAAAAAAGCAACAAGTCTCACGTCTTTCTGGAAAAAGCAACAAGTCTTATGTTCTGAGATAGAAAGAACTGCAGATGCTGAAGTCAGATACAATACAGTGTGGAGCTGGAGGAACACAGCAGGCCAGGCAGCATCAGAGGAGAGGGAGAGTTGACGATTCGGGTGGGGAGCCTTCTTCAGAAAAGGGATCTCATGTTCTTCTGCCTGTCAGGGACCCTTCAACTGATGGCTGGTCTGCAGGCTTAGTTCTGTCCCCGGCACTGTTCACAATTCCGAGCCGTAGCAATCCAGCAGAAGCAGCAGCAGCTTGGAATGAAACTCTCTCTCTCTTATACTGTATCACAATCAACCAGCACAGAAAACAACAGATACAATCAATAAAGCTGCAGCTGACACAGACAACACAGGATGGGAGAGCAGGTGTCATCTTCGGCTTGTGAAGGGATGTTCGCAGGATTCAGTCAGGGTCGTGCAGATTGTTAGCTATTATTCTAAACTTTCCCAGCCTACTTTCCCATCCTGTATGATCTATTTTCTCATGCAGCTGTTGAATAACATCATTAACTTTTAGCTCTTCGGCCCATCCTATATACATATCTAAAAAGCTTTGCAATCTTCACTTACATTACTAGCTAGCTTACCCTCTCCCTCATCCTCTCCCTCATGGTTGCTTTTTTAATTATCCTCTGCCGGTTTTTAAAGGTTTCCTAATTCTCTGGCTTCCCACAAATCTTCGCCATAGTACGTGCTTTTCTTTTGTTTTTATGCTGTCTCTGACTTGCCTTGTCAGCCATGGTTACCTCATCCTCCCCTTCATATGTTTCTTCTTCCTTGGGATGCATTTCTGCTGTGCCTCCTGCTTAGCCCCAGGAACTCCTGCCATTGCTGCTTCCACCGTCTTCTCTTCACATTAACTGGCCAGCTCCTCCCTCATGTCTTTGTAGTTACCTTTACTCAATTGTAATACTGTTACACCTGATTCCAGCTTCTCCCTCTCAAACTGCAGGGTGAATTCTATCATATCATGGACACTGTCCCTAGGGGGTTCCTTCATTCTAAGCTGTACTTTAATTTATATAAATATTGTTATGTATTGGAGCTGTTTGTGTATGTATCAAACTATTGTAGTGTTTTGGAACTGTTCAAATTGCCATATAAATATCATTGATTATTGGAACTGTTTGTATTTATGTACAGATATTATTTTGCATTGGAGCAGTTCATGCTTATTTCAAAATATTATTGTGTATTGGTACTGTTCCAGTTTATATACAAGTAGTGAGTATTCGAACTGCTCATATCTACATGTAAATATTGTGTATTGGAACTGTTCATGGTTATATATAAATATTACAGTGTCTTTTGTTCTTGTGTTCTTGTTTAGATATAAATATTGTTGTGTATTGAAACTGTACCTATTTATATATAAATACCATTGTGTATTGGAAGTGTTCGTCCTATATAAACATTGTTGAGGGTTGGATCTGTTAGTATTTGGACATAAATATTGTTATGCATTGGAACTGTTCGTGTTTATATAAAAATATTATTGTGCATTGGATCCGTTCGTGTTTACTTACAAATGTCATTATGTATTGGAACTGTTCATGTTTAGATATAAATATTCTCATGTATTGGTGCTGTTTGTATTTATATATCATTATAATTGTGTACTGGAACTCTATTTATAGGTAAAAATTGAATCTTTTTGTATTATATGTAAATATTATTGTGCATTGTTGTTCTTATTTACATAAAAACATTGTTGTGTATTGGAGTTGTCGTAGTTTATGCATAAATGTTAGAGTCATAGAGATGTACAGCACAGAAACAGACACTTCATTCCAACCATTCCAAGCCAAACATAATCTCAAACAAAACTGGTCCCACCTGCCTACTCCTGGCCCATACTTCTTCAAACCTTTCCTATTCATGTACTCATCCAAATTTCTTTGAAACGTTGTAATTGTGCCCACCTCCAGAACCTCCTCAGGAGTTTTATTCTATACACAAACCAACCTCTGTAAAATAGTCGCCCCTCATGTCTATTTTAAACCTCTCTCCTGTCACCTTAAAAATGTGCCCACTAGTCTTGAAATGTGCCATCCGAGGGAAATGACAACTACCGTTAACCATATCAATACCCTTCATTATTTTATAAACCTCTGCAAGGTTGCCTCTCAACCTCCTATGCTCCAGTGAAAAACCGCCCCAGCCTATCCAGCCTTTCTTTATAACTCAAACCAATGCTACCCGGCAACATCCTCATAAATCTCTTATGAACCCTCTACAGTTTAATAATACCCTTCCAGAACAGGACATAATATTCTAGAAGAGGCCTCACCAATGTCCTGCACAATCTCAATATGACTTCCCAGCTCCTATATTCAAATGAAGGAGCAATGAAGGCAAGCATGCCAAATGCCTTTTTAACCACTCTGTCTGTATGTGATGCAAACTTCAAAGGATTATGTACCTGAACACCTGGGTCCCTCTGTCTGCAACAATACCCAAGGCCCTGACATCAACTGTATAAGCCCTATCCTTGTTTGTTGTAACAAAATGCAATACCTCACATTTATCCAGATTTAACTCCATCTGCCACTTTTTAGCCCAATGACCCATTTGGTAAAGATCCCCTTGTAATCTTAGAAAACCTTCTTCACTGTCTACTATGCCACCAATTTCAGTGACTTCCGCAAACCTACTAACCATGTCTTCTATACTCTCATCCAAATCGTTTATATAAATGACAAACAAAAGAGGATCTGGAACTGATCCCTGTGGAACACCGCTGGTGACAGGCCTCCAGTCTGAAAAGCAACCCTCCACCACCACTCTCTATCTCCTGCCATTAAGCCAATTATGTATCCATTTCGCAAGCTCGCCCTGAATCCCATGTGATCTAACTTTACTAAATAGTCTACCTTGCAGTACCTTGTCTTTACTAAAGTAAACAACATTTACTGCTCTGCTCTTATCAACCTTTCTGGTAACTTCCTCAAAAAACTTATACAAGTTTGTGAGATACAATTTTCCTCACACAAAAATCATGCTGACTATCACTAATCATCACCTTTAACAATTTACCCACAACCAGAGTCAGACTCACAGGTCTATACTTCCCCAGTTTCTCCTTACAACGTTTTTTTTTTAAACAAAGGTACAACATTAGCCACCTTCCAGTCACCAGGCTCCTCACCTGTAGTTATAGATGATGCAAATATTTCTAAAAGGGGTCTTGCAATTTCCTCCCTTACTTGCCACAACATTCTGAGATACCTTAGATCAAGTCCCAGATATTTATCTAACTTTATATTCTCTAAGAGCTCCAGAATTACTTCCTCTGTAATGAGAACTAGTTTTAAAACATCAAAATTTATTTATCTGCATTCTCTAGCCTCTATTTCTTTCTTCACAGTAAAACCTGAAGCAAAACATTCATTTCACGTACCTCCCATCTCCTGGGGTTCAAAGATGACCTCTGATCTTTAAGAGCCCCATCCTCTCTCATGTTACGCTCCTACTCTTATTGTGTTTATAGAATCTCTTTGGATTAGATTAACTTTATCTGCCAATGCTTATCTCATATCCCTGACTTGTGTTTATATATAAACGTTGTTGTGTATTGCAGCTCTTCGCGTTTATATTTAAATATTATTGTGTATTTGACTTCTTCATGCTGATGGAGAAAAATTGTCATGCATTGGTGCCGTTCTTGTTTATGTATGAATATTATTTGTGCATTGGAGCTATTTGTGTTTATATAGAAATTTTATTAAATGTATATTATGTAAAATTTTGAACACAAACAGCTCCAATGCACAAATAATAATATATAATCAAGAACAGCTCCAATGCATGACAATTTTTATCTATAGGTATGAAGAGTTTGAATCCACCATAGTATCTATAGCTTCAATTCAACAACAATATTTATATATAACCACAAACGGGCAATATTAGTTATATATAATATTTATCTATAAATACAAACAGTTCAAATACGCAATGATATTTATATATATAAACAAGAACTGTTCCAATACAAAATTATATATAACTTGGTTTGGAGCTGGAGACAGTAACAACTGCAGATGCCAGAAGCTAGAATCAATAAATGTGGAGGTGGAAAATCATAGCAGGTCAGACAGCATCCAAGGAGGAAGGAAGTCAACGTTTTGGGCTGAAACCCTTCCTCAGGACTGGGGAGAGGGAGGGGAGCCCAGAAATAAATCGAGGGAAGGGGGCAGGACTGGGGGGAGGGTAGGCGGGATGGAAATAGGTCAATGTAGGTAGGGGGTTATTGTGGTTGGTCAGTGGGAAGGGTGGAGCAGATAGGTGAGTCGGGAGATGGACAGGTTGGGGGTGGAGAGATTTTGAAGCTGGTACAGTCAATATTCAGGTCACTGGGCTTTAAGCTCCCAAGGCAAAATATGAGGTGTTATCCCTCCAGTTTACGTTTGGCCTCACTCTGACAGTGGAGGAGGCCAAGGATGGACATGTCACCCGGGGAGTGGGAGGAGGAGTAACTGGAAGATCTGTTTGGTTGGTGTGTGCAGAGCGTAGGTACTTTGCGAACCAGTCTGAGGAGGCCATATCAGGAGCAACGGATACAGTAGATGAGGTTAGATGAGGTGCAAGTGAATCTCTGCTGGATTTGGAAGGATTGCTTGGGGCCTTGGATGGAGGTGAGAGGTGACATGCAGGGGCAGGTGTAACATCTCCTGCAGTTGCAGGGAAAGGTACTGGGTGTAGTGGAGGGGTTGGTGGGGTACAAGGGAGTCGCGGAGTGAACGGTCCCTGTGGAAAGCAGACAGGGGTGGAGAAGGAAATATCTTTTTAGTGGTGGAGTCTGATCGTAGGTGGCGGAAATGTCGGAGGATGATGCGTTGTAGTTGGAGGTTAGTGAGGCGGTATGTGAGTACCAAGGGGACTCTATTCTTATTGTTGAGAGGGTTTGAGGGCAGAAGCATTGAAAATGGGGGAGATGCTGTTGAGGGCATCCTTAATAACAGAGACGGGGACACTACGGTCCATGTTCCCTGTTTACTTATAAGTATTATGGATAAACACATGGATGATAATGGAATAGTGTAGGTTAGATGGGCTTCAGATTGGTTTCACAGGTCGGCGCAACATCGAGGGCCGAAGGAGAGAGAGGTGATGAGAGAGTTGCACAAACAACTGCACCTCCCAGTCGCGATTCGCAACAAACAACTGCACCTCCCAGTCGCGATTCGCAACAAACAACTGCACCTCCCAGTCGCGAACCATTTCAACTCCCCCTCCCATTCCTCAGATG
>JAHRHZ010000150.1:569626-625013 GCA_024137785.1 Ginglymostoma cirratum | reverse complement strand
TACAGGGGAGCAAGGTGAGGGTTAAATAAAGGGGAATAGGGAGAGGATTACATAGAGAGTAATAGGGCGGTTTAGTATAGGGGTTAAGTAGAGATCAAGGAGAGGGTTAAATACGGAGTGACAGCAAGAGGATTAAATCAAGAATAATAGGGAAAGGACTTAATAGAGGGGACCAGGGTGACGGTTAATTACACGGGTACAAGGAAAGGATTAAATACGGGGAACCAGGAACAGGATTAAATACAGAGGAACATAAAGCTGATTTAATAGAGGGGAACAGTGAGAGGACTAAATAGACCGTAATAAGAAGAAATTTAAATATAGTGGAAGAGTTAAATATAGTGGGATTGTTAAGTATAGGGGAACAGGAAGAGGTTTGAATAGAGAGGAACAGGGAGAAGATTAAATAGAGAGGAACAAAGAGAGGATTAAGCATAGAGGATCTGGGAAAGGATTAAATTTAGGGTAACACTGAAAAGATTAAATACAAGGGAACAGAGAGAAGGATAAATACAGCGGAATGGGGAAAGTGTTAAATACAGAGGAACAGGACACAGTTTAAATACAGGCGGAAGCAAGAGGGTTAACTAGAAAGTAATAGGGAAAGGGTTAAAGACAGGGGAACAAGGAGAAGATTCAATACAGTGGAATACAGAAAGTGGTAAATACAGGGGAACTGGGACGAAATTAAGTACACGTGGACAGGGAGCGTGTTACATACAAGGGAATAAAGAGAGGATTAAAAACAGGGGAAAGTAAGACAGTTAACTCCGGGAAACAAGGAGACAGGTAACTACAGGGAAATAGGGAAAGGTTTCAATACAAGGGAAAAGGGTGAGGGGTAAATACAGGGGAACAGATCGAGGGCTAAATACAGGGGCAAGGAGTGAAGACAGGGAGTTGGTTAAATATAGAGTAATAGGGAGAGGATTAATTACAGAAAAAAAGGGTGAGGGATTAATGCAGATTAATAGGGAGAGGCGTAACTAGAGTGTAGTGGGAAGAGAGTTGAATACTGCGGAACAAGGAAAGGATTAAACACGCGAGAAAGGGAGAGAGTTGAATAGAGAGTAATAGGTTTAATGCAGATTATAGGAAGAAGATTAGATAGTAACTGGGAGAGGATTAACTAGAGAGTAACAGGGAGATGGTTGAATACAAATAGAGGGGAATGGAAAAAGTTTAAACAGCTGGTAATAGTGAGAGCGTTAAATGGAACGTAATAGATGCCGGATTACTTAGAGTAATAGGGATAGGATTAAACACAGGGCAGTGGTGAATTGAATATAGATAGAGGGCTAAATACAGAGTAATAGGGAGTGGATTTAATATAGAAAGAGGGTTAAATCAGGTAAACAAGGATTAAATACAGATTAGACAGGATAAATGCAGAGAAAGGATTAAATACAAAGGAAGAGACAGAGTATTAAGTACCAACAGGAGGGAGAGTACCGAATACAAAGGATTGAAAACAGGATTAAATATAGAGAGTGGGATACAATATGTAGGGGAATATAGATAAGGTTAAATACAGAAGAATAGAGCTAAATACAGACAAAGAGGGGTTTAAACACAGCTTGTGTGTCTGAGAAAGAGAGTATTCAACACACCCTCTGGGTGAGAAGTTATTTAACATAGCCTGACAGAGAGGAATAAGTAAAGGGAGGCGGAGAGTGTATTAAACGCAGCCTGGCAGAGAGATGATTAGCTACGAGGCTGGCTGACTGATTTGTCAGTGAACTCCATCCAATCAGCTGGTGCGATGTCCTATCGATGCCTGCCCATTCACTCTTGGCCCAGGACTGCCAAGACAGCAGATGTACAAGTTTTGTTTCCACTCGTCTGATATAAAGGAGAGTGTGAGTCTGCTCAGGAGGTTCACTGACTGGAGAGAGTGTGTGTGAGAGAGAGAGAGAGAGGAAGGAAGGAAGGAAAGAAACTGGCCCCTGTCACTAGCAGCACTTGTCATCACCACGTGCAGTGCAGGTAATTATGTGTCAGTCTGATTTGAATTCAGAGTTGCTGTTTTGAAAGTGAATGTGTTTGTCAAGAGTGATTTCATTCTCCAGGAATTCTGGCTCAGTCCTCCTCTTTCTGTGTCTCTGTCTGTCTCTCTCTCTTTCTGTGTCTCTGTCTGTCTCTCTCTCTTTCTGTCTCTTTTTTTTCAGGCTCATCGTGGTCTTCTGTGTTTCTTTCTTTTCCTGTCACTCATTCTTTTTCTTCCTGTCTTTCCATCTCCACGTCTCTTTCCTCCTCATCTTTAGCATATCTCTCTCTCTCCCCCCTCTCTCTCTCTCTCACACACACACAGACACACACACACTTTCTCTCACTATGTTCCTAATCCTGTCTGTCTGTATCTGTCTCTCTCCCCTCTCCCATCTCTCTGTGCCACCACCCGATCCCCATTTCAGCAGCAGTGAGGCGCACACTCAGTAGAATCAGGCCTAGAATCTATCACTGCTGTAAATTAGATAAACTCAAGTTATCCGAAATTGAACTCTCAGACACATCTCCGCACACAAATGCACCCTGACCAGGAGGAAGAGGAAATCAGGCGAGGCTCCTGTTTCCTGTCATTGCACGGTGATCCCCTGCGTTAGAGAGAGAGAGGGGAAATCACGCAGGGTTCCCACTCCAGATCACCACACAGTCATAGAGTCATACAGCACGGAAGTAGACACTTTGGTTCAACCAGTCCATGCTGATCATAATCCCCACCTAAACTAGTCGCATTTGTTTGTGCTTTCCCCATTTCCCTCCAAAGTTATTTAACATAGCCTGGCAGAGAGGAATAAGTAAAGGGAGGCGGAGAGTGTATTAAACGCAGCCTGGCGGAGAGTGTATTAAACGCAGCCTGGCAGAGAGATGATTAGCTACGAGGCTGGCTGACTGATTTGTCAGTGAACTCCATCCAGTCAGCTGGTGCGACGTCCTTTCGATGCCTGCCCATTCACTCTTGGCCCAGGACTGCCAAGACAGCAGATGTACAAGTTTTGTTTCCACTCATCTGATATAAAGGAGAGTGTGAGTCTGCTCAGGAGGTTCACTGACTGGAGAGAGTGTGTGAGAGAGAGAGAGAGAGAGAGGAAGGAAAGAAACTGGCCCCTGTCACTAGCAGCACTTGTCATCACCACGTGCAGTGCAGGTAATTATGTGTCAGTCTGATTTGAATTCAGAGTTGCTGTTTTGAAAATGAATGTGTTTGTCAAGAGTGATTTCATACTCCAGCAATTCTGGCTCAGTCCTCCTCTTTCTGTGTCTCTGTCTGTCTCTCTCTCTTTCTGTCTCTTTTTTTCCAGGCTCATCGTGGTCTTCTGTGTTTCTTTCTTTTCCTGTCACTCATTCTTTTTCTTCCTGTCTTTCCATCTCCACGTCTCTTTCCTCCTCATCTTTAGCATATCTCTCTCTCTCCCCCTCTCTCTCTCTCACACACACACACACTTTCTCTCACTATGTTCCTAATCCTGTCTGTCTGTATCTGTCTCTCTCCCCTCTCCCATCTCTCTGTGCCACCACCCGATCCCCATTTCAGCAGCAGTGAGGCGCACACTCAGTAGAATCAGGCCTAGAATCTATCACTGCTGTAAATTAGATAAACTCAAGTTATCCGAAATTGAACTCTCAGACACATCTCCGCACACAAATGCACCCTGACCAGGAGGAAGAGGAAATCAGGCGAGGCTCCTGTTCCCTGTCATTGCACGGTGATCCCCTGCGTTAGAGAGAGAGAGGGGAAATCACGCAGGGTTCCCACTCCAGATCACCACACAGTCATAGAGTCATACAGCACGGAAGTAGACACTTTGGTTCAACCAGTCCATGCTGATCATAATCCCCACCTAAACTAGTCGCATTTGTTTGTGCTTTCCCCATTTCCCTCCAAAAATTTCTTATTCATGTAATTGGCATAAATGTCTTTTAAACATTGTAACGTGCCCGCATCCACCACTCCCTCTGGAAGTCAATTCCACCCACAAACCACTCTGCGTAGAAGAAAAATTACCCTTCATGTCTTTTTTAAATCTTTCTCCTCTCACCTTAAGAATATTCCCCCTATTCTTGAAATCCCCCAACCTAGGGAAAAGATGTCTGCCATTCATCTTATCTTATGGCAAGCCTTCCATTCCCAGCAACATACTGGTAAATCTTTTCTGAACCCTTTCCAGCTTAATAATCCTTCCTATAACAGGGCGAGTAAAACCGGACACAGTGCTCCAGAAGAGGCCTCACCGACATCCTGTACAACCTCAACATGACGTCCCAACCCCTATACTGCCCTGGTTTCGAGAGATGGAGAGGGAGGAAATCAGGCAGGGCATCTGCTCCCAATCACTGCATAGCGACTCTTGGTTAGGCAGAGGTGGGGAATCAGCAAGAGTTCCTGGTCCTGATCACTGTCCATTGATTGCTTGGGTTAGAGAGACGGGAGAAATCAGCCAGGCTTCCTACTCCTGATCACTGTCTAGCGATCCCTGCATGTGAGAGAGAGAGAGAGAAAGGAAATCCGCTGGGGTTCCTGCTCCTGATCCCTGTCCAGTGATTTCTGCTTTCAAGAGAGGTGGGAAATCAGTGAAGGTTCCTGCTTCTGTTCACTGTGCAGTGATCCCCTCAGTTAAAGAGAGAGAGTGGGGTTGGCGGGGGGGTGAAGTCAGCCAGAGACCCTGCTCCTGGTCACTACTATGCAGTGATCCCTGAGTTGGAGAGAGCGACAGGGGAAATCAGCAAGGGTTCTTGTTCCTGATCAGTGTCCAGTGATCCCTCGGTTAGAGAAAGAGAGAGAAATAGAGGAAATCAACCAGGATCCCTGAAAGGGAGTGTGGTGAATCAGCCAAGGTTCCTGCTCCTGATCAGTGTCCAGTGAACGCGGTGTTAGAAAAAGATGGAAACAATGCCAGGGTTCAAGTTCCTGCTGCCTGCATCATGACCTTTGGTCGTTAATAATTGATAACTGCAGCAGACTGTGCTGAATGCCTTCTCAACCGAGTGTTGACCATGGGTAAGCGAAGTTGTTGTTCCCCATCCCCCGCCCAAGTCACAGGTTGCCATTTTGGGCTGGAACTCTGGTCGCACAAGCTCTGTCAGGGTGAAGGGAGCACCTCACTATCGGAGGGTCAGTGCTGAGGGAGCGCCGCGCTGTCAGAAATGCAGTGTTTTGGATGTGGTTCCGTCCTATTTGCCACGTCAGCTGGTCGCAGAAGATTGCACAGTAATTTTTGCGAATAGAGCAGGCAGTGCTCTCCCTTGTGGCCATGGGTCTAATGTTTATCCACAAACATGTGAGACTGAAATAACGAAGGATCAGGGTCATGCGTCTCTTTGCTCTGTGTGCGAACTTAGTGTGCAGACACAGACTGTTGTGTTTCCAACACTACATTCCTGAAAGAATGCACCAGTATGGTCTTGGATAACCAGGTGTAGAGCTGGATGAACACAGCAGGCCAAGCAGCATCAGAGGAGCAGGAAAGCTAATGCTTCGGGTCTAGACGCTTTTCTGAAGAAGGATCTAGGCCTGAAACCTCAGCTGTCCTGCTCCTCTGATGCTGCTTGGCGTGCTGTGTTCATCCAGCTCTACACCTGTTTATCTCAGATCCTCCAGCATCTGCAGTTCCTACTATCTCTGAACCAGTATACTCTTTCTCTGTCTGTTAAATAGTTTGGAATACCTTTAGGAGAATGATTTTGTTGAAGTTATTGCCTTTCTGCCTGTCATCTTCTCATCTCTGCCTGTCTGACTCTTGTGCTGTCTTTGCTTCTGTCTCCCTCCACGTCTGTTTCTCTCTCTTTTCTCACCTCCCATAATTCTGTCTTCTTTCCTCTGTATCTGTGCCTTCCTCCCTTTCTCTCCCTGACCCATCTGTCGGCCTCTCTGTCGCTCACTCGCTGTCGTCCTTTATCTGTCTGTCTCTTACTTTCCTGAGTGCAGCTCTCCATGGGGCACTCTTTTTTTTTTAACCTGTTCTGGTTCCAAACAATTTTGTGACTTTAGCGTGCTGTATGCAGTGCTGATGTCAAAGGCCTGTGGGGAGTTTAATCGGCTCCAGCTCTAACAAGTGCAGCCTTGGCCTCGGGCACTGACTGCTACAGAGAATACTTTGTCCTCGAGTCAGCCTGGCTGCCATCCCAGCTTTTGATTTGTTATTTCTGCTGGGTGTTAATTGAGTTATGTTGTTAAAGATTCACTTAAAATGCAGGGATTGAGAGAGACAGGACCTTTGCTTTGCCGATTTCCTGCTAACTTGCGGTTGGACCCTGCCCCTTGCCTTCCCTCCAGCCTGTGCACCCTTTGATGTCCACTTTCTACTGTGGCTTCACCCAACCCCACTTCCTTGCCTGCGTGGCACCTGCTACACTGTGTCTCTTTCTGTGAACGCAGACTGTTGGGTCAACAGTTTTCCACTTCATCTTAGCGTCGACCTTTTCTGTCCTTTTTGTGGATTGCTGGCTGATGTTTTATTGTGAACTCTCCTGATCAGATTCTCAGAAAATATTAACCTGGTGAACAAAATGATTACCTACCAATTCACAGCAACTGATGAACACATCTGTGCACTTACTTCGAAACATGACCTGCCGCACACAAAGCCATGCTGACTGTTCCTAATTAGACTATGCTTTTCCAACTGCGCTAAGATGTTGTCCCTAAGAATGATCTCCAGTAGCTTCTCAACCACTGATGTGACACCCACTGGTCTGTATTTTTCTGGATCATCCCTAGTTCCTTTCTTGAACAGAGGAACAACGTTAACTATTTGCCAGTCCTCTGGGTCCTCTCCAGTGGCGAGCGAGGATACAAGGATCTTGGTCAAAGCCCCAGCAATCTCTTGCTTCTCAGTCATCTGGAGTAGATACCATCGGGCACTGGGGTCTTACCAACCTTAATGGTCTTCATGAGACCCAGTACCACTTCTTTATCGATTTCAAAATGCCCTAGCATATTAGCATGCTCCACACAAATCTCACTATCCTCTGTATCTTTCTGGGTACATACCAACGCAAAGTACTCACTTAGGATCTTGTCCACATCCTCTGCCTCCAAGAACAAGTTCCCTAGTGGTCCTACCTTCTCCCTAGTTGTCCTCTTGTTTTTAATATATGTATAGAAGGCTTTGGGATTCCCTTTAACCCTACTTGCCAAGTTCATTTCGTGGTCTCTTCTTGCTCTTCTAATTCCCTGCTTGAGTTCTTTCCTCCTTTCTTTATATTCCTCACAGACTGTTGTCCAATTTTGGCTGCTTAAACCTCAGACATGCTTCTTTTCTCCTTTTGTCTAACTTCACAACCTCCCTCATTATCCAAGGGTCCCTTACATTTCCATCCTTGTCCTTCCACCTTACTAGAACATGCTGGTCCTGAACTCTAATCTGTAGATCTTTAAATGATTCCCACATGTCAAATGTGGACTTGCCAACTAACAGCTGCTCCCAATTAACCCTCCCCAGCTCCAGCCTAATACTGATGTAGTTTGCCCTTCCCCAGTTTAGTATCTTCCCACAAGATCCTGACTTATCCTTATTCATAGCTATCTTAAAACTTAAGCAGTTGTGATCACTGTTTCCGAAATGCTGTCCTACTGCAAGGTCAGTCACTTAACCAGGCTCATTAGCCAATACAAGGTCCAGTAAGGCCACTCCTCTCATTGGACTATCCAAGTTCTGAGTTCTGAGGAAGGGTCTCCGGACCCGAAACGTTAACTCTGTTTTCTCCCTCACAGATGCTGCCAGACCTGCTGAGCTTTTCCAGCAACTTTGTTTTTGTTCTTGGAATATACTCTGTGTTTGCATGCTATCACATCGGAACGGACTGCCATACACGCACTGTTGTATGGGACTGCCCTATCTGGAATGCAGTGCCACTCAGGAACAAAACATATGTTCTGTCCCTTGCTGTCCCTGTCATATTCCCCACCTCCCTTTCCACACTTTCTTTGTTTATAGTCTTGGTGTTATTGCCCTGGCAATTGTCCAAAACATTTCACACATCATTACTTCCATGTTAATGCTTATCTTTTGAGATAAAACTATGTAAACTGAGGATAAGTTGTTCAGTAAACAGGGTCCTAATTATCATTGCGCTTCAATGATTTATTTCAGAAGCGGTTGAAGATTACAGTGATAAAAGAAACACCATCAAGTTTACTCACTTGAATGCACACTTGCACATTGTCTCTCAAAAAACACAGGATCTTATACTTAAATACATAAATCCAAGCTTGCAAACCTATCCACAGAAGCAAAGTTACTAAAGGACCACAGGACTGCTCTCCTATCAAAGAGTCATAGAGGTCTGCAACACGAACACAGGCCCTTCGGCCCAACTTGCCCGTGCCACCCATTTTTCACAATTTATTCTAGCCCCGTTTGCCTGTGTTTGGTTCATATCCCTCCATACCTATCCCATTCATGTACCTACCTAAATGTTTCTTAAATGATGAAATTGTACTCGTTTCCACCATTACCTCTGGCACAACATTAGGCACCCTCCAATCTTCAGGCACTTCTACCATAACTGTCGGTGATACAAATATCTCCATGAGGGGCCCTGCAGTATCCTCCGTAGCCTCCCACAAACTCCTGGAATACATTTCATCAGGTCTCAGGGATTTATCTACCTTAGGGCTTTAAGACTTCCAGCACCACCTCTTCTGTAATGTGGACACTCTTCAAGACATTATTATTGATTTCCCCAAGTTCCCTAGCATCCGCACCTTTCTCAATGGTAAATACGGACAAAAAATATGCATTTAGGATCTGCACCATCTCTTGTGGCTCCACATGTTGATGACCTTATTGATCTTTAAGCGGCCCTATTCTGTCCCTCGTTACTCTTTTGACTTTCATGAACTTTTAGAATCTCTTTTACCTTATCTTCCCATTCCATCTTGCCCCAACCCCCCCACCTGCCCAACGTGAGAGATGACTGGTGGTGATTTAACCTAAGGACTACCACGAGGGCCAAAATCGAGAAAGTAAAACCTTCGTGGTTGAGCCGGTGTGGAAATTAACATGATGGCGTCGGTATTGCTCAGCACTGCACTCCAGCAAAGTGAGCAAACCGACCCCTATGATATGGGTTCTTACACTGTCACGCATAGACACAGGCTTGTGCACCTTCTCGCGTAAGCATACACTCATTCGCTCGCCCAAATAAAACCAAGCTGACAACGTAACCATGTATGTACACACAGTCACATTGGCTCGCATTAACATGTGCGTGCACACACTTGCCCATAGGAACTGACACACTCTTTAATTCTGGAAATGCAATCTCACGTTCTCGGCTGCAAAACGAGCCAGTTTTGAAAACCCACTCTCAAAAACAGTCGCGTAATTACCCGATCCAGTGCGCACACACTCATGGATGTGCAGGTTCTCTCAATTCCCTGCATAAACACAGCCTTGTGTACACCTCCATGTAACCATACACTTGCCCATGAGGATCCGTGTATTGCACAGTCCCTCATACATACGAGGAAAAGCACAAATGTGTGGACCTTGGGCCTTAACTGATCCCCAGCGTATGTTTCCAGTGGGAGTCACTGTTTTCTTTTTATCTTTGCAGACCGGGGAACTTGAAGCAACCAGGATATCAAAAGGGAATTTCCAGTAGTCAGGACGATGGAACCCCTGAGGGAGAGGGTCAAACGGCTCTTAACATTTGCCACGGGACTATTTGAGTGCATTGGCTTCGCAGGTGTGATCTTTGGCTGGGCATCGCTCGTTTTTGTGCTGAAGAAGGAGAACTATTTCGCCAACCTCTGCTACCCTCCGCACAACGCCAGCTACCATGGAGCTGAAAATGGCACCAGTAAGTGTGCTGCAGGAAAAGAGAGAGAGAGAGAAGAATGGCACAAGGGAGAATGGTGATGTGGAGCAGAGATTAGGATGAGGGTGTGTGGAAGGGGATGGGATGCACAGTGGTAGAGTGAAGAAGGAGCTCTGCATTTTCAGAGGGTCAGCACTGAAAGAGTGCCGCGCTGTGGGAGGGTCAGTACTGAGGGAGTGCCACACTGTGGGAGGGTCAGCACTGAGGGAGTGCCACACTGCCCTACAGGTCCCATTTTCTCTCTAACTCACTCTCACTCACCCCGTGTTTATCTCTCTCTATCTCAGTGCACTGTGATCCCCAGGATGAACGCTTCACCCTCATCTTCACTCTGGGATCCTTCATGAACAATTTTGTGACGCTGCCATGCGGCTTCTTGTTCGACCACTTCGGTACCATGGCAACCCGCTTCCTTGGCATGTGAGTCCCTGACCTCTTCCAGTCTATTCTGGTTCTTCGCGGGTTGGAGAGGGAGCAGAGTCAAGGCCAGTGGGGGCAATTGGCCGTGGCAACATTGTAAGAGGGGCTGGAGACGAGAGATAGTGTATCCTGAGTACGAAGGGGCTCTGAAGCTGGCAATGGATGTGCTACAAATGCTTTTGGGGAGTGGAATTTACGGTCAACCACCAGCAACATTGGCTGTGCATCCAGACAGAATGCTTTCCTTGATCAGTGATACTTAGGGAGAGACAGGAATGCAAAAAGTAAACAGGAGAGTTTCAGGTACCTCAGCTCATCTAGTCCAGTGCTGGCTCTCTGTTGAGCAATCCATCAGACCCATTTCCTCACTGTAACTCTGCAGCTTTGCAGGATAATTTCTCTCGAAGGGCTAATTCGATTTCCTGGTGAAGTTATTGATCATGTCTGCTTCCACGACTGTCTTAGCCAGCCACATCCTTGTTCACTGCTTTAACCTCCCAAACAAAAAACTGGCAGTTAATTTTCAGTTGCCATATCTGGGTGCACCATTGTTGGGTTCTTTTAGGACAGGGAAACGAGATCGAGAAAAGAGACTGAGGAAGTCTTAAAGTTCTCTTTATTGGGGGTTCTTCATAGCACATTTTCGCGTTTAAGTTTGAGCTAAGTTGAGCATAGCACAGCTATTCTGCTGCAGAGCTGCTGACAAGTTATTGGGTTTTTTTTCTCTCGCTGTACCAAGCCATTTATATCTGCATTATATCAAGATATTGTGATGATTATTGCAAAATCCTGTCTTCTCCATATTCTGTATATGGTCCCTTGTCTGGTTTCTAACTTCTACTGTTAACAAATGTACGCTCTTACACTTTTGAGCACTTGCCTTACTTGTCCTCTCTGTGATCTAGCATTCTGCTAAATATTCTGTGATTCTGCTACTTCACCGTTCTTTTTCCTTGACTAACCTGATATGTTAAGTCGCCATTTTGTATTAAGCCAGGCTACACTAATTTACGCAGAATTCTTAAGCCCCACAACTCCCCGCTTTGATTCTGTCAAAGTATACTGCAGAATCACAATTTTTAAACATAGGAGCCAAGCAATTTTTTTTTTTGCGCTGGGGGAACCGGAGTGAACAGAATGAATTTTAGTAGGCATCGAACTCTTAATACAAGCAGACATTTAGTTCTCGTCTGGACACACCACCAAGATTGCTTTTACTAGCACGGTATCTAAACCAGAACCACATACAAGCAATACAAAAAGACGTGAGTAATGGACTTATTACGGACACTTTCATGCTTCAATGTTGTGAGTATCCCTTTGTACGTGGGATGCATGGATCCAAGCTTTGTTGCTTTTGACCTTAATTGCGGGTTGTGTTGTCAGCAGACCTTGGTATGGACCTTCCCACTTGGCGCCCAAAGGTTCTTTACGTATTTTCTTAATGTAGACCTGGGTATGGGGAGCTAGGTTGTATCCTCCATTCGGGGAATTCCCCGAGGCAGCCGACACCTGTTGAAAAGCAGAGCTCGCAGCTGCGGTTAGATCCTGACAATATTGGAGCAAAGGCGATTATCTCATAGGGGCCCAACTGTATCAGAAGGGGTTCTGCTTTTTCCATTTTAAGCTCTTTCCCTCCAGACCCTACAGCAGTCCGTCTTTCACCCTCACAAGGTATACCAGGACCAACGGATGGAGGGAGACAAGCTGATTCAGCACCGGAGTCTAAAAGACAGTCAATTTCTCTATCAATTTCTCTATCTCTGCCCCCAATAAAACATAACACTTAACAGGTGGCAATCAGCTGTGAGCAAATCTCTGGTACCTGGTTAAGACATAGGCCTCCCCATTATTACTTCGAAGGGACTAAGGCTGGTAGTTCTGTTCGGGGTCGCTCGTGTACTGCGCAGGACGATGAGTAATGCTTGGGGCCAAGGTATCTGTTCTTGATGATACTTTGCAAGCCTCTGTTTAAGGGTTCTGTTGGTGCGCTCTACCTGCCCTGAGGTCTGGGGGTGATTTGGACAGGGTAGACCCCATTTAATCCTGAGTAGCCTGCAGACCTCTTCTTATACTGTGCCAGTGAAGTGGGTGCCTTGATCTGAGTCATTGCAGCTAGGGAAATCCCATCAAGGGATATTGTCTTTACAAAGGACTTTGGCTGCATGGCTAGCAGTGGCCCTCCTAGTGGGAGAGGCTTCTACCCACCTTGAGAATCTATCCACAATAACCAAGACCTCTGAATACCCCTGACGTTTTGGTAAGGATATATAGTCAACCTGCAGGTGTTGGAAGGGGACGGCGTGTCTCAGTTGGAGCATCCCTGTAGTGGATCTGCAGTTGTTCTTTTGACATGTCATGTACCTATCTACTACTGACTGGGCATGAGTTTTAAATCCCCTTCCCCACCAACTTCTTTGAAGCCTAGCTTGTCATCTGTGGGGGACCTTGATGTCCCCAGGAGTATAACAAGGTGTGGAGCTGGATGAACACAGCAGGCCGAGCAGAAAAGCTTGATGTTTCGGGCCTAGACCCTTCATCAGAAATGTCCCCAAGAGTGGATCTGTTGAGCCAAGAAAGGCAATTGCGCTTGTGGTGCCACTGGTTTATTGGTTCCCTTCTGTCTCCAGAGACCATCCTCGCACACCTTCGATCCTGACTCAATCTGTGTCGACTTCTCTTCTCGAGAGCATTGCTGTTGCATAGTTTTTATGTCCTGTAGTTTGTTCGTTGTGGTCTGCACAATACATATGAGGGGTTCATGAGGGATACTAGCTGCTGTATTTTTGGCTTCCTGGTCTACCAAGGCATTTCCTTGGGTCTCAATAGAGTTCTGTTCGGGGTGTGCCTTACATTTAAGGTTTGACACTTGTGGTAACTGGATGGCATTAAGGAGACTATGGATCTCATTTCCAATTTTAACGTGAGTACCAGCCGCTGTGAGGAAATCTCATCTTTGCCACAAGGTGCGAAGATCGTGGGCCGTGCCAAAAGCATATCTAGAGTCCGTGTTAACATTGGCCATTTTCCCTTTGGCTATTTTACGTGCTTCTGTTAATGCTTTTAATTCAGCCTGCTGGGTGGAGGTACCCGGTGGTAGACTACTCTGGGCTAAGACTTCATGCAGAATTATGACTGCCCACCCAGCCTTATGGATGCCATTTTCCACAAGAGAGGACCTGTCTGTGAAGAGAAGCCAATCTGGGTTTTGTAGAGGTACATCGGAAGCAGGAGCTACTTCATTCAATTGATGTCATACCTCTACATGGTCGTGTTCCTGCTCAGTTCCCCCACCCCATTTGTGGAATGGGTAGTAATGTGGCTGGATTAACTGGACTAGCATGTACAAGGTGGAGGTTGGGAGCTTCTAAAAATGTGGTCCACCGAGTCCATTGGGCGGCTGTGACTTGGGAGACACGGTTCATAGAGACTATAGCATGAACAGTATGGGAACATTTAACGGTTAACTTCTGATAAGGACAATAGGTGCAGTTCCTATAACCACAAGACAAATGGCTTCCACCACCTGTAAACACCTCCCCCATCCCAATGCCACAGGATCGATTTGGGTCGAATAGTAACCAATAAGTCGTTGTCTATCCCCATGCTGTTGAGTCAAAATAGCTTTCATGTAGCCGCTTTGTTCATACACGTGGAAGGGTGAAAGGTCTACCGTTATCAGAGATGCTTAGGCTGGGGCAGAACACAGGGCATTTTTGAGTTTCTGGAAGGCAGCACGTGGCTCATGGGAAAACAGGATAGTGTTCTTGGAATCTCTTCCACCCTTTAGAAGATTGGCCAGGGGCTGGGGTATCTGGGAGTAACTGTCAATCCAATTTCGTTGAAATTGCAAAGACCAAGAAAAGATCTCAGTTCCTGGATAATGGTGGGTTCCTTTGCTGTCAGAATAGCAGCTGTCCTATCCTGGGTGACCTCACATTTCCCCACTGAAGTCTTCTGTCCCTGGTATGTGACTTCTTCCTGAGCGATCTGGGCTTTTTTAAGGTTAGCCTTATGGCCCCGAGAGTGTAAGTGATCAAGAAGGATATGAGGGTCCTCCTTATGCTGTTCCGTGGTCAGGGAGGCAACTGTATTCTATAACCACAGCGGCCGTAGGGGACAATGCACATAGATGGTTTTGCAGAGCCATACGGAACACCGTGGGACTACTGTGAAATCACTGTGGTAAGCATGTCCATGTATATCGTTGTTGTTGATTAGTAAAAGCAAACCATGGCTGTACTTTGGGGGCAAATAGAACCGATCAGAATCCGTTGGCCATATCAACTACAGAGAAAAATTTATGATCTGAAGGGAGGTCATTAAAGATGGTGGAGAGGTCTGCAACCAAGGGTGCTTTCTGTTTGATGCACTGGTTAGCTTTCTGGTAATCAGGCACCACTTACCATCGGGCTTCTTAACCAGCCATACCAGACTGTTGGATGAACTGTTGGTTTTAATTAGGACTCCCTGCTGTTCCAATTTGGCAATGATGGGTAAAATGCCAGCTATGGGGGCTTGAACTGATGGGGTACTGTTTGGTACCTGGCGGGGCAACACCTGTAAATGTTACTGCTGTTATTTTTAAGAGGCCACAGTCAGTCTTGTCTTTTGCCCATATGGGATGGTCCTGCCACCCTTCTTGGGCAAGGTGCCGTATAGACCAGGTGACCCGACCATTGTCGAAATGTATCGATGAGTCTATCTGAGTTAAGACATCCAAGCCCAATACAGCTTCTCTCACGGGATCCACCCATACAGAGGCGATTTATCGCATAGGGGCCCAACCGTATCAGAAGGGACTCTGCTTTTCCATTTTAAGTCCTTTCCCTCCAGCCCCTACAGCAGTCTGTCTTTCACCCTCATGCGGTACACCCATGATCAACAGACAGAGGGAGACAAGCTGATTCGGCACTGGTGTCTAAAAGACAGTCAATTTCTCTATCGTCCACCCCCAATAAAACATAACAGCCGTGCAATTGATTCTCTAAAGCTGCAGTAAGGAGGGCTAAATGATGACGGGGTGGGCTGAGTCAGTTTTCTGTGAGACCACGGAGCTGTTTAAGTTGAGTTGTTCCAGTAAGGTCAAACATTCGGTCAAGTCAAATATGTCCCATCCCAAAGACCTCTAGAGTTAAGATTATCGCCTCAGGTTTTTTTCTCTTCTGTCTACATTTGTTACTCCAATGCCCCTCCTTCCCACAATAGTAACACTTGCTAGGGCATCTGTCAGTCTTATTGGAGCTGGAAGTCTGCACTACTCTGAGCTTTGATTCCATGTATTGTCGTAACTGACTTCTCTGTTCAATCGGGTCTCAGAGGGAGACATTATTCTGTTTCCAATTACAGTTCTGTAACTTCAGCATTTTCGCAAGTTCAGGTTTAAGACCTGTCACAAGTGTGGATTTTAGCGAGGCAAGGGTCTGTTGTTCTATACTTATGTCCCTTTATCCTGGGCACGTCCCTTTGTTTGGTAAAGTCTCTAATGTCCTCAGTACCTTTCTGTTGACAGGCACTAATTTTATTCCAATCTATCTTAGAAGGACCATAATCTTGGAGCCAGGTCTGAATTGAACACCATCCATCCCCTAGTCTCTGTCCATTCTCCCTAGGTGCTCCCTCACCTGGGCAAGGAATTTGTTGCCAGTATTAGAGCCTAGCATGACAGGATTTGAGCCCTGTCCAAAGGATGCAATAAATAATGTTTTTCAATCGTTCTAATTCCATCCAAGTTTTCAGAACACCCCCCCCCTTTCGGGGATTCGGTAATTCGGTAATTCTTTAGACCAAGTCAACTAATTTCAGATCGGGTGGTTTGTGGACTGCCCATTGAGTACATTCATGCTGGGGCACTCCTCATTGTCCATGTTCATCTCTCACAATAACTTTTTTATTCTTGCATCTTTTCCACTCAACCGGATGTAGGGATGCTGGAGGATGTGTATCCATTTTGGAGTCCTCGTCACTTTCTGAGGATAACTGCAAGTTGGCCTTTGGAGGGGGTGCACTTGACATGATAACAGGATATAAGGGTGGTGGAGTAAGTGACAGAGTTTTTAAGTGTTTAGTCTCTTTTTTTTTAAAGCAGCCATCAATTCATTTTTCGTTGCTTTCACTTCATTACATACAGCTCTTAGTTGATCCATCAAATTGTTAACTTCTTGATTATGGTTAGATTTGTCAATGATTTCTTGTCTCTGCCGCAGTTGTTGCATTATACAGAGAGACCAAGATGTCCGTTATTTATCTGTGAGCCTCGTATTCTTTCCAAAACTCTCTTAATATCATCCCATGGAGGTTCCATATTTTGTTTGCAAATTTCTGTCAAGGTGGTAGGTAAGTCAAATCTTTGTTCATGTTTTAGCCATTGTCAATTAGGTCTCTTGGGGTCTAAACTGGGGTGGTGGAGGGGGGATGTCTTTTTAAGCCGAGGGTGGTCTCTTTTCTGTTGGCTTTAGACCGATTAAGTTCGCCTTCTTTTGATCACGTCAGATAGGACTTTCCACCAAGAACGGTAAGTATCGCTTTCGCTTGAGAATTTACATAAATGTGCCCTTACCTCAGGGGTGGCAGTTAGTCGTGATCAGAGTCTCATCGGTTGTTGAATGTCTTGTTGTGACCCCACTTGCAGCGCCAAATTGTTGGGTTCTATTAAGTGAGTGAGATTGAGAAAAGACACCGAGGAAGGCTTAAAGTTCTCCTTATTTGGACGTCTTCTAATACATTTTCAAGGTTATGTTTGAGCTGAGTTGAGCATAGCACAGCTATTCTGCTGCAGAGTTGCTGCCAAGTTATTGTTCCTCTCTCTCTGTCTGTCTGTTTCTCTCTCTCTCTCGTTGTACCAGGCTATTTATATCCACATTAAATCTAGACGGCATGATGATAATAGCGAAATCCTGTCTGTTCCGTATTCTGTATATGTCCACTTGCCTGGTTTCTAACTTCTACCGTTAACAGATATCTGACTCTTGCAGTTTTGAGCACTTGTCTTACTTATCCTCTCTGTGACCTAACATTCTACTAAACATTTTATGATTCTGCTACTTCAACTCTTTCCTTGACTTCTGCTATTTCCTTGACTAACCTGATATATTAAGTCGCTATTTTGTATTAACCCAAGCTACACTAATCTATGCAGAATTCTTAAGCCCCACAACCCTCCTTGACAATGCATGCAACCACCCGAGTCAACTTGCCAGCGTTCTCCTCTCATGCAGTGTAAGTGTTGGATTTCCACTTTGAATTGGTATTCTTGCGAATTGTCCTGATTAGGGCAAGACAAAAATCTTCGGCAAACTATGTCTTTTCTCAGTCAATGCTGATATCCTTCGGGGAAGGAAATCTGCCATCCTTACCAGACCTATATGCGACTTCAGACCCACAGCGATGTGGTGGGCTCCTAACTGTCCTCTGAAGTAACCTAGAGAGATACTCAGCAGCTCTTCAAGAAGGTAGCCCACTGCCAGCTCCTTTAGAGGCAGTTGTGGATGGGCAATGAATGCTGGCCTGTTAATCAAACAAATGGAATGATTGCCCCCAAGTTTTTTTTTTCAAAGCTATCCCCACATACATACAGGCTGCTTCTTGCTCCTAAGATAACTTAAGTTTGCAGATGACACCAAAATTGGTGGTTTAGTGGATGACGAAGAATGCTATATCAGAGTACAATGGGGCCTTGATCCGATGGGGCGAGGAGCGGCCAATGGAGTTTAATTTAGATAAATATGAAGAATTGCATTTTAGTAAGGCAAACCAGGGCAGGACTTGTACAGATGTAGGGTTTTGGGGAGTTTTGCTGAACGAAGAGACCTCAGGATGCTGGTTCATAGTTTCTTGAAAATGGAGTCACAGGTAGACAAGGTAGGAAGGCATTTGGTACGCTTGCCTTTATTGATCAGTGCATAGAATATAGGAGTTGGGAGGTCATGTTGCAGCTGTACAGGAGGTTGATTAGGCCACTTTTGGAACACTGCTTTCGGTTATAGGAAAGATATTGTGAAACTTGAAAGGGTGGAGAAAAGATTTACAAGGATGTTGCCAGGGTTGGAGGGTTTGAGCTATAGGGAGAGGCTGAACAGGCTGGGGCTTTTTTCCCTGGAGTATCAGAGGCTGAGGGTTGACGTTAAAGAAGTTTATAAAATCATGAGGGGCATGGATAGGGGTCCTTTTCCTAGCAGAGAGGAGGCCAAAATGAGAGGTAATAGGTTGAAGGTGAGAGGGGAAATATTGAAACGGGACTTGAAGGCAACTTTTTCATGCAGAGGGTGGTGCATGTATGAAATGAGCTGCCAGAAGAAGTGATGGAGGCTGGTACAATTACAACATTTAACAGGCATCTGGATGGGTACACGAATAGGAAGAAATTAGAGGGATATGGGTCATATGTTGGCAAATGGGGCTAGATTCATTCAGGATATCTGGTTAGCATGGATGAGTTGGATCAAAGGGCCTGTTTCCATGTTGTACATCTCTATGACTCAGTATCTTGTTGGCATGTGTACTGTACATGCCTAAAAGTGTGTTCTGTGCATGTGCCTATGGCTGCAAATGTGTTCCATGCACATTTGTGTGTAAACATTTTTTCCCAGACTCCTGGAGTCTTTCAGACAGCAACAATGCCACGTGAGGTCTTCCGAGATTCCCTCATACCTCCTACCTATCCTCCCATTGCCCGTAAAAGGCACAGCAAATCTCTCTTCTTCTCTGTTCATCTGTCTGTCTGTCTCTTTCCCCCTTCTGACACCCTTGCGTAGTGCCCTCCCCCTCCTGCTCCGCCCTCTAGTGTGGGAGCAGTAGCTCCTTGATGGTCTTACATGTGGTCAGTCCCCGTGATGCTCATTCTCCTGATCTCTCCAGCTGCCTGTCATCTTTCACTTCCCCTGGCACTGTGTCCCCACTATTCCCCCTGTGCTAATTACTCACCACCTCTTTTGGCAGTCAGTGATCTCACCATTCCTTTCCGTGCAGCTGCCAGTCACTTTCATGTGCAGTCATTTCCTTTCTCTCTTTCTTGAGGATGAGCCATCATCTCAGCTTTTGATACTATCTCTCTCTCTCTCTCTCTCTCTCTCTAACTCTTGCTTCCTTCCCTGTGCTTGTGTCTCCTGTTTTCTCTTTGTCACTTCGAAACACACGTTCATAACTCTCACTCACTTTCTCCTTCACTCCCTTTCCTTCTTCCTTCCCAGTGTCCTCCCTTGTCCTCCCTCAGTAAGGGGAGCAGAAAGACATTTCTGTGGCTGCAGACACAATACCAAGATGGTAATTAAACTGGAGAGCTCAGAAAAATTGTTGCTGGGAATGGAGGTTTTGAGATGTAAAAATAGACTGGAAAGACTGGGATTTTTTTCCCTGGAGCATAGGAGATTGAGAGTTGACCTTATTGAGGTATATAAAATCATGAGAGGGCATAGATAAGGTGAACAACAAGGGTCCTTTCCCTAGGATGGGGATGTTCAAAATTAGGGGGCATATTTTCAATGTGAGAGGAGAAAGATTTAAAAAGGACACGAGAGGCAACTTTTTTACACAGAATGGTTCGTGTGTGAATTGGACTGCCAGAGAAAGTGATGAATGAGCTACAGTTACTACTCTAGAAAGACATTTGGATAAGTTCATGATTAGGAAAGGTTTGGAGGGAAATGGGCCAAGCACAGGCAGGTGAGACTAGTTTGGGAACATGGTTGGCTTGGACTGAAGGGTCTGTTTCCATGCTATATGATACTATGACAGTAACTCTATGATATGTTGCTTCCCCAGTGCCAGACTGAGAATGTCACTAAGGAGCTGCAGCACTTTCTGAACCCATAGAGAGAACACCCAGAGGTAGTGGTCCATGTTGGTACCAATGCCGTAGGTAAACAGAGGGATGGGTTCCTGCCAGCTGTATGTGGTAGCTAGGAAATAATTCTAACAAGCAGGATCTCAGAGGTAAAAGGTACTGCAGATGCTGGAGAATCCGAGATAACAAGCATGGGGCTGGATGAACACAGCAGGTCAAGCAGCATCATAGGAGCAGGAAAACTTGACGTTTCGGGCCTAAACCCTTCTTCAGAAATGGGGGAGGGGAAGAGGGTTCTGAAATAAATAGGGAGAGAGGGGGAGGCGGATAGAGGATGGATAGAGGAGAGGATAGGTGGAGAGGAGGCAGACAAGTCGAAGAGGCGGGGATGGAGCCAGTAAAGGTGAGTGTAGGTAGGGGGGTAGGGAGGAGATAGGTCAGTCCAGGGAGGACGGACAGGTCAAGGGGGCGGGATGATGTTAGTAGATAGGAGATGGGGGTGTGGCTTGAGGTGAGAGGAAAAACAGGTTAGGGAGGTGGAGATGAGCTGGGCTGGTTTTGGGATGCGGTTGGGGGAGGGGAGATTTTGAAACTTGTGAAATCCACATTGATGCCATTGGGCTGCAGGGTTCCCAGGCTGAATATGATTTGCTGTTCCTGCAGCCTTCGGGTGGCATCACTGTGGCATTGTAGGAGGCCAAGGATGGACATGTCATCTGAGGAATGGGAGGGGGAGTTGAAATGGTTCGCGACTGGGAGGTGCAGTTGTTTGTTGCGAACTGAGCGCAGGTGTTCTGCAAAGCGGTCCCCAAGCCTCCGCTTGGTTTCCCCGATGTAGAGGAAGCCACAACGGGTGCAGCGGATGCAGTATACCACATTGGCAGATGTGCAGGTGAACCTCTGCCTGATGTGGAATGTCTTCTTGGGGCCTGGGATTGGGGTGAGGGAGGAGGTGTGGGGGCAGGTGTAGCACTTCCTGCGGTTACAAGGAAAAGTGCCGGGTGTGGTGGGGCTGGAGGGGAGTGTGGCGCGGACAAGGGAGTCGCGGAGGGAGTGGTCCCTCCGGAAGGCAGATAAGGGTGGGGAGGGAAAGATGTCTTTGGTGGTGGGGTCTGACTGTAGATGGCGGAAGTGTCGGAGGATGATGCGTTGGATCCGGAGGTTGGTGGGGTGGTATGTGAGGACGAGGGGGATTCTTTTTTGATTATTGTTGCGGGGACGGGGCGTGAGGGATGTGTTCCGGGAAATGCGGGAGACACGGTCGAGGGCGTTCTCGATTATTCCCAGTGTCACATGCTACAAGATCAGGAATAGGAGATAGATCCAGTCAATGTGTGGCTGCAGGGATTGCGTAGGAGAAAGGGATAGAGAATTATGAGGCATTGGGACAAATCTTGAAGACGATGGAACCTGTATAAGTCAAGCAGCACTGGGACAAATATCCTTGTAGGGGCATTCGCTGGTACATTGCAGGTAAATGATCAATGGGGTACGACAGGGAGCAGTGCTTGGTCGCTAGCTATTCACAGTACATAGTAACAATTTGGTTGTGGGAATCAAATGTAATATACCTGTGGCACGGTGGCTCAGTGGTTAGCACTGCTGCCTCACAGCGCCAGGGACCTGTATTCGATTCTAGCCTTGAACGACTGTCTGTGTGGAGTTTGTATGTTCTCTCCATGTCTGCGTGGGTTTCTTCTGGGTGCCCCAGTTTCCTCCCACAGTCCAAAAATGTGCAGATTAGGTGGATTGCCCGTAGTGTCTAGGGATGTGCAAGGTAGGTGGATTAGCTGTGGGAAATGCGGGGTTTCAGGGACAGGGTAGGGGGTGGGGGAGGTCTGGATGGGATGACCTTTGGAGAGTCTTTGTCGACTTGATGACTTGCTTCCACTCTCTAGGGATTCTGTAATTTCCAAGTTTGCTGATGGCACAAACTAGTGGGATTGTGAGTGGTATGCAGGATGCAAAGGAGTTTAAAGTCGATTTGGATAAGTTGAGTGAGTGGGCAAATGCATGGTAGATGCCGGATACTGAAGATCAGTATCAAGTTTGGTTGAGGAAACAGAATGAGCTAGGATTATATAAATGGTGATAGGTTGGTGTTCAAAGGGACTTGGGCGTCCTTCTACACTGGTCACTGAAAGCAAGTGTGCAGGAGCAGCAAGCAGTCAGGAAGTCAAATGGTATGTTGGCCTTCACTGGAAGAGGGTTTAAGTATAGGAACCATGTTTCGTTGCTGCTACACAGGTCCTGCCTCGCCCAGAGTACTTCGTGTCCTTACCCAAGTAAAGGTGGACTCAACACAGAGGGAGAGCTGTGAACGTTCAACCAGACTGATTTGCTGTTTGTTGTATGAGGAGAGATTGGGTCAAGTGCACCAGTATTCATTGGAATTTAGAAGAACAAGAGGGAATCTCTTCAAAATGTAGATAATCCTGACAGGGCTGAACAGACTGGATGCAGGGCTGATGGTTCTCCCTGATTGGAGGGTCCAGAATAAGATGTAAAATTCATGGGATACATGGTTAGGCTATTTCAGACTGGGGTGAGGAGAAATCCCTTCCCTTGGAGAACGGGGAGCCTGTGGAATTCTCCACCACCGATTATAGCAGAGGCCAAATCACTGAATATGTTTAGGAAAAAAATGGAGTTCAAAGGTGTCAAGAGGTATGGAGCGAGGGTGAGGCATTAAGAGAGAGCATGACCATAGTGAATGGTGGAGTATGCTGAAAAGCCTACACATCATTCTTTGTTCTCTGTCTGTATTTCTCCCTCAGTTTTGCCCAAAGTCTCACGCCCTGGCTTCCGTCGCACCCCCTCACCTCTAGTCAAACCCTCTTGCTCCCTCTGCCTCACATTCATGCACTTGTGCTCATGTTTTCTCTCTGTAGTGCGTGGCCAGAAACACTCTGTGTGTCCTGTCTCCCCCTCAGTCTCTTCCTCTCTCTCATGCTCTCTCTTGCTGTCTCCCTCACTCTACCCACCTTACGCTCTCTCTCTGCTCTTCATGCTCTCTTCCACCCCCTCACTGTCATGCTCTCATATTCTGTCTCTTTTGCTCTCTGCATGTCTCTCTTGCCCCCCTCCAACCCAACTCGCACCCCACCATTTCTCCCTCCCTGTCTTTCTCTCTCTCCCTTCTCGCTCTCTCAAGCTCTCTATTTTTGGTTCTGTCCCCACCACAAAACCACCAGCTATTGCTATTGTGCCATTCCTTGAATTTCCTGCCAATGTGTTTGACAACAAAAATAATCCATTTTTCCTTTTCCTATTTATAAATCTGTAGGCACGCACTCTGTCAGGTGACTGAGGTGGGGGGGGAGGGCCTCCTGCCCCCTCTGTAAGCAGAAATTATTTGATAGCTGTTTGCGGAATCTAACTTTGTACAAATTTTCGGCCCCATTTCTGACACTGCAGTGGCTTCTGCTTTTGAAACAGCCACAACACAAGGAGCCCCTTCAGCCTGTTGTACTGTGCCAGCTCATTATTGGAAGAGCTGTCCACCTCCTTCCATACCCTCTGCTCTTTCTCAACTCCGCTGTATCTGTTTCTCTCGAGAGTGTTCTCTCTTTCTCTCTCTCTCTTTCCCATTTTGAGCGTGTCGTGCCTTACTGGGCGAGCGTGTTTTGACTTTCCCACATTCCGTCCACCGACTTGAATGTTATGACATTTTCGAGTGCTGATCCACAAACGTTGTGAAAAGGTTGTGAAATTTCCCACCTCAAAGGATCATAGAATTATGGCACCAAATAATACAAAACAGGCCCTTTGGCCCAGCGAGTCTACCCCAACTGTGGGTTACTTTTTTTATCTGCACTCGTCCCACTTTCCCGCATTAGGGCCATACCCTTGAATGTTATGACACTTCACATGCTATTCCAAGTACTTTTGAAAGGTTTCTTGCCTCCACTACACTCCCAGGCAGTGGATTCCAGATTCCCCACCACCCTCTGGTTGAAAACGTTTTCCTTCAAATCTCCTTTCAATCTCCTGCCTTTTCACTTTAAACTTACGCCCCCTTGTTATTAACCCTTTGACTAAGGGGAACAGCTGCTTCTTATCCACCCTGTCCATGCCACTCTTAATCTTTTAAACCTCAGTTAGGTCTCCCTTCAGCCTTCTTTGCTCTGAAGAAAACAACCCAAGCTTATCCAGCCTCTCTTCGTTGCTGAAATGCTTCATCCCAGGCAAACATGCTGGTGAACCACCTCCGCACTCCCTCCAGCACAGTCACGCACTTCCTATAGTGTGGAGACTGTAACTGCACACAGTACTCCAGCTGTGGCCTAACCAAAGTCCTGTACTGCTCCAACAACGTTTCCCTGCTCTTAGAATGTGTGGTTTGTGTCGAGGTTCATCCCGAGCAGCTCCGTGATGCTCTACGGTCTGTACCCCGGGATGTGCACCGAGACAAACATCGACTGCACCTGGAGGATCATCAACTCGGTGAAAGACGCTCTTTGGTCTGCCGGAAGCTTGTTGGTCTTCCAGAACCCCGACTGAGTGTTGCAGACTGGCACATTCCAAGGTCCAAGACAACGTGCTGAGGGATGCACTAAAGTTTGGGGCAGCCACTACTAAGGTGCAGTGGGGAAAGACCACTGTCTGAGTTCTTTCTGCTGAAGGTAAATGGGGGTCCAATCAGTTATCTGTGCCTTTCAATGCCTCAAACATATGTGAATATTAGTATTGCATGCGTAAGAGAGGTCTTTGGTTTTTTGGATAGAGCCAGAGTCCAATGTTTTGTTATTTACTTGACATGCAACTACCCAGAACTGAACTGCTTTTGTAACAATGTATGTGTAGATATTGAGATTTTTGTTTTACGAATAAAGTATTTTTTTGAAATTTAAGAAAACTAATAAACTTGTGGGCATAGCTGATAAGGGCAACCAACCATGTGCCTTTGTAACCACGGTACAATGTGTCCTGCTGAATCAAAGTTCTGTGGACAAGCAGCTAATATCTCTCTGTTCCTCTGAGCTTTCTAGTGTCCTGCCATTCATTGACTACTCCCTTGTCTAATCACATGCTCTTGTTGAATGGCAAAGCAGCTTTGAGAGGCCTGAAGGCCTACTCGTGCAACGGTTTCTTACATTGTTTGACTCTGTCTCTGTCTCCATGTTTGTTGAAGGTGAGGGAGTGACTTAATGGTATTATTGCTAGCCTATCAATTCAGAAGTAATGTCCTGGGGACCTGGGTTCAAATCCTGCCACGGCAGACAGTGGAATTTGAATTCAATAAAAAAAACCCAAAAATCTCAAAATTAAGAGTCTAACAATGGTCATGAAACTGTTGCTGATTATCAGAGGAAAATCACATCTCGTTCACTAATGTCCTTTAGGGAAGGAAACCTGGTTTGGACTATACGTGATGCCAGACACGGAGCAATGTGGTTAACTCTTAACTGCCCTCTGGGTGATTAGGGATGGGCAATAAATGCTAGCCTGGCCAGCGGCGCCCACATCCCATGAATGAATTTTGAAAAATCTATTCAATTCACCTACCTTTCAGCCTGGCACCCCATTACAGTCAACCTGAGTAGAGTCTCATAGCACTAGTCCCCTGATTGTGGAAATGGGAGCCACAGGAAGTCATCAACAGCCTCCAAGACATCTAACCCTTTGTGTACTGTGGATAAACACAGAGCATTACCAACAGAGTGGCCCTGTACTTACAAAGTGGAAGACTACTCAAAATTCTGAGCAGAGAATATCGGAAGTTAGGCAGGAACTTAAAAAGTAGGTCCTTGAGGATAGAAATGTCTGGATTATACCCAATGCCATGATCTAGTGAGGGTAGGAATAGGAGGATAGAGCAGATGAGGAACTGATGCAGGGGAGAAGGATTCACATTTTTGGATCATTGGATTGTTTTTTTGGCTAGGTGCAACCTGTATAAGAAGGACGGATTGCACCTGAATTTGAAGGAGACTAATGTACTGGCAGAAAGATTTGCTAGAGCTGGTCGGGAGGTTTTAAACTAGTATGGGGAGCAGGTGAGACCCAAGGAGACAGTGAGGAAAGATCAGTTTGAGACTGATACGGTTGGGAAAAGGAGTAAGTCAAACAGTCAGGGCAGGCAGCAACAAAATAGAATAAGGTAGGACTGATAAACTGCATTTATTTCAATGCAAGAGGCCTAACAGGTAAAGCGGATGAACTCAGGGCATGGTTAGGAACACGGGACTGGAATATCATAGCAACTACAGAGACGTGACTCGGGGATGGACAGGACTGGCAGCTTAATATTCCAGGGTATAGATGCTATAGGAAGGATAGAAAGAGGGGCAAGAGAGATGGGGAAGTAGCATTTTTGATTAGGAGTAACACTACAGCTGTATTTAGGGAAGATACTCCTGGGAATATGTCCAGGGAAGTTATTTGGGTGGAACTGAGGACTAAGAAAGGGATGATCAACTTACTGGGATTGTACTGTAGACCCAGCATTAGTCAACAGGAAATTGAGAAACAAATATTTTAAGGAGATATCAGTTATCTGTAAGAATAATAGTGTGGTTATGGTAGAAGATTTTAATTTTCCAAATATGCCATAGTGTTGAGGGCTTGGATGGAGAGGAATTTGTTAAGTGTCTACAAGAAAGTTTTCTGATTCAGTGTGCAGATGTACCTACTAGAGAAAGTGCAAAACTTGACCTACTCTTGGGAAATATGGTAGGGCAGGTGACTGAGGTGTCAGTGGGGGGGCACTTTGGGGTCAGAGACCATAATTCTATGTTTTAAAATAGTGATGAAAGAAGATAGACCTGGTTCAAAAGTTAAAATTCTAATTTGGAGGAAGGCTAATTTTGACAGTATTAGGCAAGAAGTTTCAAAAGTTGATTGGGGGCAGATGTTGGCAGGTAAAGGGACAGCTGAAAAATGGGAAGCCTTCAAAAATGAGATAAGAATCCAGAGACACAATGTTCTTGTTAGGAGGAAGGGCAAGGCTGGTAGCTGTAAGAAATGCTAAATGACTAGAGAAATTGAAGTTATGGTCAAGAATAGGACGGAAGCATATGTCAAGTATAGACAGCAGAAATCGAGTGATTCCCTACAAGAGCTGTAAGAGCATACAAGGGCAAATTAGAGATGGACATATACACTCAATGGTAAGGTTCTGGGCAGTGTTGTTGAACAAAGAGACCTTGGAGTGCCGGTTCATAATTCCTTGAAGTTGGAGTCACAGGTAGATAGGATAGTGAAGAAGGCATTTGGTTTGCTTGCCTTTATTGGTCAGTGCATTGAGTATAGGAGTTGGGAGGTCATGTTGAGGAAGGTGGAGGCTGGTACAATGACAACATAAGGTGTCTAGATGGGTATATGAATACAAAGTGTTTAGAGGGATATGGGCCAAATGCTGCAATTGGGACTAGATTTATTTCAGATATCTGGACAGCATGGACAAGTTGGACTGTCAGGTCTGTTTCTGCGCTGTATATCTCTGTGACTCTATGACACTGATCACTTTATCACAGAGGTCTTAGACAACAGCATGTGCAAGAAGTTGGACCAACCATTACCTTTTGATGAGAAAAGAATAAAACTCACGGAAGTGACAGATTACCAGCTGAGTTGCATTCAGCTCAGTGGAACTTGATGGACAATATGCTTCTACCAGGTAGCCTGTGCGAATCTGTGAGGAAAGGTATCATCACACTCACCTACAAGGGGAAAGGGGAGAGGGAGAGAATTAGAAATTAGTAACCATTTTCACTGTTAAATCTGGATTACAAAATCCTTTCTAAAGTCACTGCCAATCAGGTCAGGTCTGCCCTGAGACTGGTGATTCACCCCACTGAAACTTGTGCTGTACCAGGCAGGATGATCTCTTGACAGCCATGTGCTCCTCAGGGATAAAATTGCCTACGTGCTGGACAGGGGCAGGGTGGATGCCTGCCTCATCAGCCTGGGCCAGGAGAAGGCCTTTAACGGATATTGCTTACCTACATGAGGAGCGTGCTGTCCAAAATGGGCTTTGGGGAAGGAATCTGCAATTGGATTCAACTTCTCTACACCAACATCGTTAGCGCAGTGTCAATCAATGGGTGGGAATTGGAAAGCTTCCCAATCAGATCAGGAGTCAGACAGGGCTGTGCACTCTCCCCTGCCTTGTTTGTGTGTTGCATAGAGTGTTTTGCTCCATCCAACAGGAAGAATGCAAGCCTCCAGCTCAAAGCCTTCCTGGAAATGCATGATGTCACTATTTTCTGCTTGGATCCACTGTCAGTGCGCAGACTCATGAGCATCTGTTACCAGTTCAAACTGGCTTTGGGAGCCACAGCAATTGAGGATATTCTTTGGGAACTGAGCCAACTGATTCTTGAGTGCCTTCTCCATCAGGACACACTACCTGAATGTGCTGGGAATATGATTTGGAGGCTTTGCGGCATACGCAAAAACATGGAAGGAGCATATTGCCAAGGTGAGGCAGAAATTGGGCTTTTGGGAGCACCGCTCTCTCCATTGCAGGTAAAAACCTGGTCATCAGGTGCGAGTGGCCCATTCCTAGAATCTGTGCCATTGCAGTCACGCAAATCATCTTTCACTTCATCTGGAGCTCGAAGATGGACCATGTCCGCAGGGACACCATTTACAAAACTCTGATCTTGCCCAATGCTGCCCTCATCCTGATCGCCACCCTTTATGTGCGCTGCATCTAGCCGTGTGTTGACCCTCAGTACGCAAACACCAAGTGTCACTGCATACTGAGTTGTCCCGGTGTTGTAAAGGATGGGACTGGCCTCATTTACTGATAAATGCATGTAGTTGGACCGTTCCTTCATGGTGAAATTTGCAAAGAAAATACCGTTGACCACAAGTCCATCAGGAAATGGCCAGCACGTACCATCCTCGAGACCCCGTGGGAAGAGGAGGGGATGGATCCTGTCAGGTTGTTCACTGGGCAGACTGTCGAAGTCATTTGGCAGAATGCCTCATCACCAGAACTCTCCAACGAGCTCCAAGCCATCGCTTTGCTGGTGGTGAGAAGGGCACCACCTGTGAGATCCTTCAAGTACATCTAGACTCCCTGCACCATCGCGTGCTGCTCTCGGAGCAGTGCAGAGGGTTAGAGAATATCTCACATCCCATTCTGGAATGTGCCTTTGCAAAGGAAGTCTGGAGAATGATACAAGGGTTTTTGTCAAGGTTCATCCTGAGCAGCTCCATGATGCGGGACTCTGTGTTCTCGGGGCTGTTACCCAGGACACACACCGAGACAAACATCGACTGCACCTGGAGGAACATCAACTCAGTGAAAGGTGCTCTTTGGTCTACCCGAAACTTGTTGGTCTTCCAGAGCAAGGAGTTGACCTTGACCAAGTGTTGCAGTCTGGCACATTCCAGGGTCCAGGACTACATACGCGCTGAAGCGTGGGCCAGCTGCAGGCAACATGCAGTGGGGAAAGACCACTGCCTGAGGCCTTTCTGATGAAGTTAAATAGGGGTCTGTTCAGTTATCGGACCATCCAATGTATCTAATTGTAGCCTTGTACAAGTTAGAAATGCCTTTGGCTGTTTGGATAGAAACAAACTCCAAACTTTGTTTGTTTCTTCATATGCTACTGTACAGAACTGAACTGCTTGAATGACGTATGTATGTAAAGATATTTTTATGAATAAAATACAATTTCAAAGTTCAAAAGAAAGAGAAGCCAATTGGTTCTGCCGAGTTCAGTATATTGAAAATGAGTCAAATGACGCTGTTTCCGAAGTTACATCACTGGCCAGTGAGCAGTTTTTGGGTGTTCTGAGGTCGTGAGAGTCAGTAGTTAAGTGCGGGGGCTTATTCCTTTACGGTTCATTAGGGTAAGAGTACAAGCAAAGTCAAACTCAAAATAAGGTGCAGTTCGGAGAAAGGTTCATTGGATTTGAAATGTTAATTCTGCTTTGTATCCCACAGGTGATGCCAGACCTGCTGACTCTCTCTAGCCATTTCTGTTTTTAATTCGGATTCCCAGGGTCCAACGATCCTAGTTTTATTTCAGAATAATGTTGCGTTCTTCTTCCTCTCTCCCCAGATTCCTATACACCACAGGCACCCTGATGATTGCCTTCTCGCATGCTGGTGAGTCTAGCTCAGAGGGCCAGTGCTGAGGGAGCGCCGCGCTGTCGGAGGGTCAGTGCTGAGGGAGCGCCGCGCTGTCTAAATGCAAGTTCTTTTGATCTTATACGCTCTGTCCTTGTTGCAGATATTGCAGTGCTGCTGTTTCCTGCTGTCTGTCTGCTTGCAGTTGGCGGAATCTTGTTCCTTATGACAAATATACAGGTAATCACTGGTTATGTTCCAACTATGGTAGCAGTGCTTGGAATGTTGCCTTCACATACTCCGTTGTATCTGCGTCCACAAAATAAAAAGTACACCACCATCTAACTAAAGCATAAAATTAATGATCTAATGTATGTGCAACCCTTGTCCATTTGTAAGTTCTTGGATAAAATCCATCTTTCCATTAGTCACTGGAAACAGAATACTGTGGTTTCAGTTATAATAAAGATCGATAATCAAGAAAGTTCAGTAAATGAGGTCATCCTGCTGTGTGCAGAATGATTGTCGTATTCAGCTTATCGCCAGGCACACTTTTGTTCTCCTTATTAAAAAGAGTATCTCATTGGCTTAGAAGCACTTCAGAGCAGGTTCTCTTGACTGATTCCTAGTATGAGGGCGTTATCTTCTGAGGCAAGGTTGACCAGTGCAGTCCTTTGTCTTTTGGAGTTAGGAGAAATAAGAGGTAGTCTTACTGAAATGTGAGGAGTCTCAACAGGGTGGACATAGAGGATGTTTGCCCTTAGGAGAACGAGAAAGAGGGAGAGAGAGGGTCTGGAGCTACGGGGACAGTTTCATATCAAGGACTCTCCTATTTAAGAGGGTGATAAGGATTCACTGCTCAGACCTTTTGAGCATGGGCGTTGGGATGTCAAGTTGAGCTTGTACAGGATATCAGTGAAGCCTGTTCTGGACTACTGTGTATAGTTCTGGCCATCCTGCTATGAGATATTATTAAATTGGAGAAGGCTCCTAAAAGATTCACCAGGATAGTATCGGGAATGAAAGTTTTGAGTTATAAGTATAAGCTGGGACTTTTTTTTCACTGGAGTGTGGGAGTTTGAGGAGTGGCCTTGTCGAGGTTTATAAAATCATGAAGGACATTGATAAAGGGAATGGTATGGGTCTTTTCCCTAGGGTGAGAGTACAAAACAAGGAGCCGTATTTTTAAGGTGAGAGGAGACATATTTAAAAAGGAAATGAGGGACAACTTTTTTTACACAGAGATTGCTTCATATGCGGAATGAACTACCAGAGGAAGTGGTGGATGCAGGTACAGATACGTTTAAAAGACATTTGGATAAGCTCATGAATAGAAAACGTTTGGAGGGATATGGGCCAAACACAGGCAAGTGGGGCTAGTTTGGTTTGGGGAAAATAGTCAGCATGGGCGTGTTGGACTGAAGGGTTTACTTCCATGCTGTATATGACTCAATGAGAACAGTTTATTTTCCCTCGAAGGGTGGTTTTTCTTTGGAATTATCTCCCCAGGGAGCAGCGGAGCTGCTGATCACTATATTCGGGGCTGAGTCAAGCAGATTGCAAGCTCGGAGGCCAAATAGCCTATTCCTGCTCTTATCAGCTGTGCTTCTGTGATTGAATAGGAAGTTAAAGGTTATCAGAGGCAGGCAGGAAAGTGAAGCTGAGACTACAGTCAGATCAGCCATGATCTCATTGAATGACCGAACAACTGTGAAAAGGTGGATGACCAAATCCTGCCCTTAATTCTCAGCACTACACACCTGTTTGCATTTGTGTTTCTGTGTGTGTGCACGCGCTGGTGTGAAAGTCTGTGTGTATGGTAGTAAAGATCAGTGTAACCTAGCACAAGGCCACAGTAGGAGCCTTGCTTACTCTGTGTGGCACCACTATTCGGGAGGGGTCATTGATTGGAAATGGCTCCAGGAGGTTCCACAGACCCTCAGACCTCCACTGACTATTCCATTCCTGTCTGCTCCACAGGTTGGAAACTTATTTGGCAGGCGACGATCTACAGTGATCACTCTGTACAATGGAGCATTTGACTCCTCATCAGCCGTGTTCCTGGTGATCAAGGTGAGGGCGACAGCACACGAGACAGCTCACAAGAAAAAGTTCGAGGGGCGACCAACCAAATTCTACTCAACACCAGCAATCAAGAAGCATTCGGGGGGTGGTGGGGCAAGGTGAAGATGGAATGAGGGCCCAGGAAGTCCGGGGATTGGGGTTGTGGTTTACAGAGAGGGGTTTCAGGCTCAGCGACACCAAAGATGGAGAGGGGTCTCTGGGAAGGGCGAGAGTAGGATGGAGAGGGGTGTTGGAGGGAGGAGCTGGAGAGGGTTCTCAGGAGAGATGACAGAGCTGGGGAGATAGAAAAGGGGGAAAATGGAAAGCTAGTGCATAGAAAGGCAGGAATTGGTGTCTGGAGGGGCCTGCAGAATTTGATGATGGAAGGGGGAGTTGGAGAGAGAGGACCCATCGAGGCAGTAGATGGAGAAGGACCTCTATGCTGGGAGCGGGGAGGCAAGGCCAGAGCAGAGGAAATGAAATTAAAACGGTGGAAGGACAAACCTGAGCAGGGAAGAGGCCAAGAGAGAACCTGCGATTGAGTGAGACCAGGGAGGCAGGGGAAGAAATGGAGAGGAAAAGAGGGCCATGGTTGGGGGGGAAAGGGACAGCACGCGATTGACGTTGATGGATGTGGAGGCCTCTGAACGAGAAGGACTGAGTGTGTTAGGAAAATGAGTGAACTGAGAAGAATGTGTGCAGCAAAGACAGAGGGGTCTGGTAGAGAGAGAAATTGAGGAACGCTAGGGTAAGGGTGGAATTGGGGACCACGAGAGTGATTGAACAGAGAAAATGCTGTGAGAGCTGTGGTGGGGAAGGGGAGTGAGTTGGCACGTGCAGAAAGGCCATGCTATGACAATACTCTTGCTCTCTTTATCCAATCCAATGTTAAAATGTACCTGTTGTTTGACTCAGTCCTGGTCTGTCTCCCTGCAGGTTGTGTATGAGGCTGGTTTGTCCTTAAAGAACATATTCCTGTTTATCAGCTGTCTCAGCGCCATCCACATCACACGGACCTACCTGCTCCTCCCACGGTCACACATTCCCTACCCTCTGCCAGATGGCTACACCTATGGGTAAGGAGAGATGAATATCAGACTTGAGTACAGTTGAGGGCTTTGGATGACTTAAAACAGAATAACAGAAACATAGGAGTGAGTTACAGACTAGAATGTAATTGAGGAGTTCAGGGGAATTTATATATAGATTAACAAATACCTGGCACTGATTACCGACAGGAATCTAATCGAAGTGTTCAAGATGGTTTATGTATAAGATAACAGATTCCAGGGATTGAGTTACAGACTGAAATGTAATCAGTGGATTTATAGTCTATATAATCACCTCAATCAACACTCTGTGATGTAGACTGTATTGTTCTGGGGGTTTATCTGCTTTAATTTCTTCAGTGTACCTTCTCCCTGATACTGATTTCCTTCAACTCCTTATTTGTCTGCGTTACTTGAATTTCTATTTCTGGAGATTTCTCAGTGAAAACAGAATCAGAGTAATCATTTAGCTTCCCTGCCGTTTCTCTATTCGCCATCATAAATTCTCCTGTCTCCATAATAGACCATCATTCGTTTCAGCCAAAAATATTTCCTTTGTATGTATCCATAGAAGCGTTTACAGGACGTTTTTATGTTTTTTTTTGCCAGATTGCATTCATTTTCCATTCTCCATTTCCTTGTCAGCTCCTTGGTTGTTCTTTGCCAAATCCCCAGATTTATTGCTAATTCTGGCAAATTCATGGGCCTTTTCTTTTAATCTTTTTTGAGATTTGGTGCCTCAAAGGAATGTACAGTTACTGTAAGCCATGTAATAGCTCTTTGAAGGCTGTCTATTGCTAATGTCAGCAATTCCTTTTAAAGTATCTTCCCAAATTAATCACTATTTCCCCCCAAATCCACATTACTGCTCACCCCAATAAGCTGTCACCCCATTGCTTGGCACCACATCTGCCTTAAAAATATTGAAGCATTGTGCTTCCACCACCTATTCAGGGAGAAGAGAAAGTCACCTCATTGTTTCTTAAGGAACAGTTTGTGAGATTGGTAACAACTGGAAGTTGTGTTTCACGCGGAAATTCTCACTTTGTTGGGACAGGACACAATGTGATGGGCCTGACGTATTTACATCTCAACGAGGGGTGGAAGATCAGAGCCGGGCCGAATCTCTAAAAGAAGGAGAAGGAACTGAGGGAGAGAAGGGTGAGCAGAGAGATGAGATGGAAGAAGGCAAGGCTGAGGGGCAGGAGGTGCTCAAGGTCACTGAGGGTGCAAGTCTCCTGCACGACAGCTCGAAAGGTGAGAGCAATGTCACCCCCTCCCCATCCAATTCCTTGTCCCCCTTTGCATTTCCATCTCTTCCTAATTCCCCTTCCTTCCTTGCTCCACTCCCTACTCCCACGCTTCCCTGTGGGATCCTAGACTTCATAAAAAAGGATTGAATCCAGAATCTGGAGGGTTGTCACTCAGCCCTTTACCTGATGCTGGTTAGGCATGAACTGGGGGGGTGGTTGCAGTTGGCACACCGGTAATGTTGCTGAAATGTGATAATCCAGAGGCCCAGGTGATGCTTTGGGGACACTGGTTCAGACCCTATCACAGCAGATGGAGAAATTTATAGTCAATCAATCAAGTTTTGATTCGCAAGCCAATCTAATTAACAGTGGCCACAAAGCAGTCAACTGCTACGTAAAAAATACCAGCTTGTCTGATTCTGTAACATCCTGCCATTCCTGCCCAACTAGTTTCTGCAATCCAAGGTGGTGTAATTAACTTCGGACTACCCTCTGATTCATAGAATCCTCCAATGTGGAAGCAGGCCGTTCGACGCAATGAGTGCACACCAACCCTCCGAAGAGCATCCCACTTAGCTTGTACATCCCTGGACGCTATGGGTAATTTAACGTGGCCAGTTCACCCTAATCTGCATATCTTTGGACTGTTGGGGGAAATTGGAGCACCCAGATGAAACCCATGCAGACAAATGACTAACCAAGTCTTTCAGTTCAATGGGAAACCAATGCTGGCTGCACCAGACAGGACTGCACTTCATGAAGGGATACGCTTTGAAAAAGCACCTCGCGGTCCAATTCCGGGACACCCGAAAAGAGAAAGGGGGATGGAGATTAAATCACGGTGTGAAAAAAAAATCAGGGAGAGGTTCCAATCATCTCGGGATTGGGAGAGGCTGTTTCTGGTGTCAGTGAGCGGAAGGATACAGATTGAAGGGTACCGGGAAAGAAAAAGAGTCGCGTAGAAGGGCAGGGTGGATGTTCATTTGACACAGCGATCCAGAACACAATGGCTGCAAGGATGGCAGCGACAGATTCAACCGGGACACTCCAAAAGGGAGAGCTAGAGAGATACTGGAAGGGGAGAGGTCTCCAGGGCAATGGGGTTGGGAATTACAAGGGCCTCAGTGAGATTTCCTTATGCAGTGCTAGTCTGAGGGCTGAGCAGCCTCTGTCACTGATTGGAACTTTCTCTGCAAGTGTCCCAAATGCCATGGCATCTTGTTTTCTCTCTCTCTCGCTCTCGTCAACTCCGTGTTATGGACTAGACCAAAACCATCCCTCGCCAAAGTATTGGAAGGAGATAGCCTAGACCGTAACTTTCATATTTATTTAAAGGCAAGTGTAAGGTGCGGTGTTTCAGATGTGATTCAATTGGTTCACCAAGAATCAAAACACACTTTTATTCTTACAACACATGGTGGCTCAGTGGTTAGCGTTGCTACCTCGCAGTACCAGGGACCCAGCTTCGAATCCACCCTCAGGTGACTGTCTGTGCGGAGTTGGCACATTCTCCCCATGTCTGTGTGAATTTCCTTCGGGTGCTCCGGTTTCCTCTTACTGTCCAAAGATGTGCAGGTTATAGTGGATTGGCTGTGCTAAATTGTCCCATAGTGCCCAAGGATGTGTAGCTTAGGGTGGACTTGCCATGGGAAATGCAAGGTTACAGGGATAGAGTAGGGGGATGGGTCTGGGTGGGATGCTGTGTAGGGGGGAGAGGGTCACTGTGGACTCAATGGGCCGAATGGCTGCTTCCAAACTTTAGGGATTCTATGCTTCCATGGACACAGGCTACAAACAAAAAATTGGCATAACCTTAACTCTATTGAAATGTTTCACATGTTAATATAAGATTTAACTACTAGCCATCAACTATTCCAATATGGACAGCGTCCCATATATACACCCTTTGGCAAAAATGCAGTTCAGCAAAACAGCTATGATTCTCATGTGCCGTCTCTCTCCAGTCCAGAAGAATGAAATAATCTGCCACTTTTGATTTTTTGAAGAGGAAGCCTGCAGCAGAGAATTCAAGCTTTTAGTTCAGCAGACCTTTTGACTAACTGAAAGCAAAATGAAAACCTTCCCATGTCTGGGTGACCCTGCTCACTCATGATTCCTTTGTCTAATTTTGGGGAAAAAAAGGAGACACCCAGAGTGAACTCAAAACCTGTTCCCCAACTACCTGTCTGAAGGAGACTTTTCAGAACCACTACAGCAACACCACTCTGCAAGGGAATCAGCATCTGTCTCTTAAAGGTACGGTACAGTCATGTATGTTTAACACTGTGTCTCTCCTCCCACTGTAGGCCCAGAGGCGAATGAGGAGGCCATCCCGTCCTTCAGGAGCTGTGTCTTCTCGAAGCTGTTCCTCACCCACCTTCTCTGGCTGTCAGTCCTGCAGCTCCGACATTACCTGTTCATCGGCACCCTCAACCCCATGCTGAATCTGCTCGCCGATGGTGACACCAGTCTAGGTACGGACAGTCACTGCTCACAGAGGACATGGAGTGACCAGCAGGGAGACTGGGCGTGGCAAAGAGAGGGGACGGAGGGAGAAGGATGGAGTGGGTAAGGGAGGGAGAGAGAGAAGGGGTGAGGGAAGGAAAAGAGAGAGAGAGAGTGTGGAAGAATGAAAGGGAGAAAGCAGGAGGAGGGTTGGGGGAGAGACAGAGTGGAGAAGGTAACCGTCTTCTCCAGTCCCTACACACCCCCCCCTATCCCCATAACAACTTCCAGCCCCTAAATCCCTCCCTATCTGTGGAATCTCTTGGCCGTCTCAACATGACAACTCAAGGCGCTGGACTGAGATGCTTAAGATAATACCGCATATCTGTCCTGACCGTTCACCAGGAGGTGTGTGTCCCCCTGGGACAATCTGTCCACCCACCTGCCTGTCCATCTCTCTGTCTGTCTGCAAGGGATCAGCATTGAGTCTGGACATGCTCAGTTCCATGGGCTGTGATCCTCTTGTGAGACTTGCCCCAGTTCATGCCTCAGATCATAGGAACAAAATGAATAAGCAAAACAAAAACTAAAACCAAAAACTCAGTCGGTCTGGCACTATCTGTGGAGAGAGAAAGAGTTCACATTTTGAGCTACAGATTCTTCTTGGCTCTAAGGAAGAGCTAGACTGGACTCGACATGTTAACCGTTTCTCTCTCTCCAGAAACGGCAGTGTTTTCTATTTTTAATTAAGAGTTTCAGCATCTGCAGTGTGTTGCTTTTATCAAAATATGTTATAACACTTTTCCCCTCTCCCCACTCCTCATCTTTCTGTCTCTCTCTCACTCTCCTCTCCCTGTCCCCCTCTCTCTCTCTCCGTCCCTCTGTCTCTCTCATGCACTCCTCTCTTTCTCTGTCTCTCTCTCCCCTTCCACCTCTTTCCCATCCCTCCCCCTCGCTCCTCATCTCCAATTCCTTCTCTCTCCCCTCCCCCTTCCTACCTGTCTCTCCTCTCAACCTCCCTCTTCTACCCCCCTTTCTCTCCTTACCCTGCATCACTCTCTTCCCTTGTTCCGGTCTCCATTTTCCTCTCTTTCTTCTTATCTCTTTTGTCTATGACCCTATCTCCCACCTGCACACCTGCTTTTTTTCTCTCTGTCCCTATTTCCCTCTCTCTCCCCATGTCTGTCTGTCTGTCTGTCACTGTTCCTCCATATTCTCCTATTTTCCTTTCCCTTTCTCTTCCCTCCATGTCCTGTGCTTTTTCTCTCTATGTCTGTCTCTCTGCCTCCATTCCCCTATTCCTCTCTCTCTCTTCCCCCCTCCCCTTTATATCTCTGTCTCTCTCATTATCTCTCTTCATGTCCTACCATTTCTCCATGTATCTGTCTGTCCGTCAATTTCCTCATTCATCTCTCCTTGTCTCTGTCTCTCTTCTCTCTCTTCCTCCGTCTGACTCGCTCACTCTCTCTCTCTGTCTCTTCCATCCCCATTTCTCTCTCTTTCTCTCCCTCCAACGTTCTTCCTCCCTGTTTCTTTCTCTCCCTGTTTTTCTCTCTCTTCCTCCCATTTCTCTCTCCCACCCCACTTTTTCTGTCCTCTTTCCTATCTCTCTCTCATTTGTTTCTTCCTGCCTCTCTCTCTCTCTCCGTGCCTATATTTTCTCTGTCTGTCTGTCTCTCTCTCCCTCCCCCCCCCAATCCCCCTCTCCTCATCCCTGTCTCTCTCTCTCTCTCTCTCTCTCTCTCTCTCTCTCTCTCTCTCTATTCTCCCCCCCACCCCACCCCACCCCACCCCACCCCACCCCACCCATTTTATCTCTCTCCCTCAGTTAGCACATATACAAATGCCTTCGCCTTCACACAGTTTTTTGGTGTTTTCTGTGCCCCCTGGAATGGACTACTCATGGACCGGCACAAACGGAAAGCCAAGCCAGCTGAAGATGCTGTCTCAGGTAACGTAGTTTTCGACACTCTGCACCCTCACCATCTCCGCTAACTCAGCTGTGAACACGAGCCTCTTCCCTGAACTCAAGAAACCCCTCAGTCCCGGTCTTCAACGTACCTGATGCCTGAGTGTCCACAGCTCGTAACATTTTGCACTTGCTCAAAGTGATGCACACGAATGAGCAATGACCCTTTCTGTGCCGACAAATCGAATCTGTTCGAGTCTCGTGCCTTCTCCCAAAGTAACCCAGGAGCTCAGCACAGTTTCCCCTATTGGCTGACATGCTGCCTTGCAGAAAGCAATCAGCATGGAGCTGGCACACCATTCGCCCCCCTCGTCTGCGGTATTAATTGTTGTAGCCGTTTGAAGTTTGGCATTCTTGCATGTGTCCTGATGAGTGCGCGAGGGGAACGTTTTTGGCAACAGGAAGAATGCAGTCTGCACACAAGAATACTGCCCACGAGGGAGTGAGATAGACTCCGAATAATCCTGTGATCTGTTGAGCGTGGGGAGATTAAAAGATAGAGGATCAAATTCTGAGAATTTGGTGGGGTTAAGTTTCAGAGATGCATGAAGCATTGGTGTTTATTTTAATTACTGTCTGTAACGATGCCTCTTTCCCACTCCACCCACAGGTTTCGCTGCCCTGCAGCGACTGGCCGACATGAAGTCGGCGGTGTTGTCCCTCACCATCACGGTTACACAGTGCGTCCTGTTCTCTCTGTCTGCTGCCATTCCCACACTGCCTGTGCAGTACCTGACCTTCATCCTGCAAGTGATCAACCGCTCTTTCCTGTACGGGGGCCACGCTGCCTTTGTTGCCATTGGGTACGTATTTAGGCATCACAACAGCTGTCCCGCTGTCTGGAATTCTGATCCTAATATTTACCTGGAACAGTAGTCCGAAACCAGAATTTTCCTTTGACATCCCAAACAGTTGCTGTAGTTAGCCGTCCGGCCGGACCGCACTTGGGAAGCACAGGGGCTCAGGGGTTAGCACTGCTGCCTCACAGCACCAGGGACCCGTGTTCAATTCCAACCCCAGGTGACTGTCTATGTGGAATTTCCACATTCTCCCCATTTCTGTGTGGATTTCCTCCAGGTGCTCCGGGTTCCTCCCACAGTCCAGAAATGTGCAGATTAGGTGGATTGGCCGTGTTAAATTGTCACATAGTGTTCAGGGATGTGCAGGTTAGGGTGGATTGGCCATGCTAAATTGTCCCGTAGTGTTCAGGGATGTGTAGTTTAGGCAGATTGGCCGTGCTAAATTGCTCGTAGTGTTCAGGGATGTGTAGACTGGGTGGATTAGCCATGGGAAATGCAGGGTTATAGGGACTGGGTAGTTGGGATGGGTTTGGGTGGAATGCTCAGCAGAGGGTTAGTGTGGACTGAATGGACTGCTTCCACACTGTGTAGGGATTTTATGATTTAGAATATCATGCGCGGTTTCGGGCCCCATACCTAAGGATGGATGTGCTGGCCTTGGGTGGGGAGGGGATTGTGGGAGTGTCCAGAGGAGGTTTACAAGAATGATCTCAGGGCTGAAGGGCTGTCATATGGGGAGAGGTTGAGGACGCTGGGTCCGTATTCAGTGGAATTTAGAAGGATGAGAGGAGATCTGATTGAAATGTACGGAATACTGAGACGCCTAGATAGAGTGGACGTGGAGAAGATGTTTTGCCCTTGTAGGAGAGACTACAGACACACACAGACACAAAGACACAGGCACGTACACACAGATACATGCACATACAGACACACGCGCACACACAGACAGGCACATGAGTGCATTGTGACACCATCCTGATGTTTCATCCTGCGGTGAGATCAGAACCTGGGGCCATCAGCATAAGATGGTCAATAATTCATGCTGTCAGGAATACATGGGTGGGTGAGGTGAATACTGTCAGTGTGTAAGGGGAGGCCAAATGAATACGCCGGAGAAGAGACCAGCCGGATATTGGGCTATGAGAAAGCTGGTGTGTAGCAGAAACACCAGCCAGAGAAGATGGACTGAATGGCCTGCGAGTTCTCTAACTCTCATCATATCCCCTCCAGGTTCCCTCCCTGCCACTTTGGGAAGGTCTTTGGTACATTGATGGCCCTCTCTGCAGTCATTTCTCTGTTCCAGTATCCCTGCTTTGCCCTGGTCAAGGGACCCTTGCAAGATGACCCGATGTATGTGAGTATCAGAGGACCCGGGGCTCCACATCACACAGCCAGATTCGTTTTGCCATTCGCTGAATTCAAAGTCTTGTTCTGTGTCTGTCTTACTGGAGTCTCTGTCTTTCTGTCACTCAAAGTCTGTCTAGCTCACAATCTCTATCCCTTGGTCAGAGCTTGGAGTCTCTCTCTCTCTCTCACTTTCTGTCTGTCTCTCTCTCTCTGTCTCTCACTTGTGCTCTCTCAGTCACTGAGTCTTTCGCTTGTTCGCTCATTCTCTCCTCTCATTCAGTCTGTCTTTCACATGCTTACACTCTCATTCCCTCTCTCCCACATGCATACTTTTCTCACTCTTTCTCTAACTGTCTCACACACTTACTGTCACCCTCGCTGTCTCTCTCATGCTCATTCTACTCTGATGCTCACACTGTCACTCTTTCTCATTCTCTCACTCTTCCTTCCTTGCACGCTTGTAGTCTCACACAACTCTCACTGTCTTTCTCTCTCTTTCTGTCTCTCCCTCTCCCACTCTTTCTTACCCTGTCTCTCTCTCTCTCTCTCTGTCTCTTACAGATGAACATTGCATTCATCGTCCTGGTGACCCTGGCCTATATTCACCCTGTCAACGTTTTCCTGCATTGCCGGCAGGAACTCCAGCAGAAGGGAGCCCTGAAGTCTCCCGAAGTCGAAGTGCCTGAGCTGGGAGAGAAGGACGATCAATCAAGGGAAACTGATATCTGAGTCAGGCCCGTGTTTGGGCTGGGAGGGTGGGTGGGTGTGAGGAACCTGCAGGAGATTGGGCTCTGAGCAGATTGCCATTTCCTTGGAAACTGGAGTCTGTGTCCCATTCTGGGATGCTTGGGTCACAAGATGAGCTCACCGTCGAGATGACTGGACAGTATTCCTTCATTTTAGATGGATGTTTCTGTTGTTTAATCCCAGAAGATTGCCAGTTCTCCTTCTCGTCTTCCTCCCCAATACAACCAGCCTGTCCTCCTGCTCACCCTCCCTTTCCTCTCCGACCTCCTCCCTTCTGACTTTGTCTGTCTCTCTCCCCTCCAGCTACTTTTTCCGCCTCCTCCCTAGCACCGTCTCTTTCTCTCTCCCTTCACCGACCTTCTTCTTTCCTCTTCTTGCCTTCTCCTCCCTCACTCCTGCCTCACCCTCCCCTTCCAAACTTCCTCCCCAGGCTACCAGTAAAAGTTGCTGCTGGGAGAACGTGCCACACCCAGGATCCCTCAGAAACACATTTCCCTTTTAAATCTATTAGTGTGGGGCCCACACAAGCAGAGCTGCATCTGGCTTCAATCCTGTTCCTTTCCTCTTCTGCGGAATCCCATACCCGTGGACAAATATGTGGCTCCTAAGTCAAAAATGATGCTTAACCAAACTAATATGTGCAGGTCCCCATGTTGGAAAAGTGCAAAGTCTGAGTTTTCAGCCCGTCTGCTCCATGCTACACAAGAGCCTACTCTCTCAACCACTCTCGCTCACCCCCATTGACAAACCATCCTGTTCCTTTCTCCCCTTGTGTTGTTTACCCAGCTTCTCCTTAAACAGGTAGACAGGATTCACCTCGCCCACTCTCTCTGGGAATGAGTTCCACATCCTCCCCAGTTTGTCAGTCCGGAGTTTCTCGGAAGTCCTGACTGGATTTATTGGTGACAGTCCCATATCGATGGCCCCCTTGGTCTGCTCTCACCCATGAGTTGAACTATTTTCTGTGCATCTACTCTGTCAAACCTTTTATCATTTCAAACAGCTCACTCAGTACATGAGATACAGAGACCGGGACTGGTCACAGTGACTCCCAGTGTGTGATACAGAGACTGAAACTGTACACAGTGACTCCCAGTGTATGATACAGAGACTGGAACTGTATGCAGTGACTCCCAGTGTGTGATACAGAGACTGGAACTGTACACAGTGACTCCCAGTGTGTGATACAGAGACTGGAACTGTACACAGTGACTCCCAGTGTGTGATACAGAGACTGGAACTGTGAACAATCACTTCAAGCATTGTCAAACCAAAGTTTGAGAGACAATGCATATAAGCCCTCAGATGTCTAACCCGTTGAGCACAGGTCTTTGTGAAAGAGGTGCACTTTATAAAAAGGCATTTGTTTTGCACTTCTCAACATCAGAATGTGACAGAAACATACCCAGCCCATGAAGTAATCCATCGCAATAAAGTTTTGTAACGTAGACAAACGTAGCCTCTAAACCTGTGCAAAGCAAGATCCCATGAACCTACCAACGGTCAGATGGTCTGTGCTTTGAGATGGCCATGTTGTCTGAGGAGTTCGTACCAGGCCCCCCAACCACCAGGGAAGTTCTTGCCCCTCCTCAGCAATACCCTGAAGGAGGGATATTGCTCATCCCAGAGAGGGCCCCAGTTTAATGTCACACTCCAGAGGACGCTTCTGACGATGGGATTGGGTGTGGGAAAGGGAATTGACTGAGGCCCCCCATCAAAGACCGCAGGTAGGGTTGAGCACTGAACTGTTCCCACAAGACGGGGGAGAACATTGCGAGGTTTTAATTTTGTAAATAATTCTGTCTTTGTTCTTTTTATTTGCTTCGACTGGAAAGCAGAGTGAATACTCACCTGCTCGGACACTTGACCCACTGACCAGGGACTGTGTCTGTCCTCAGTTCTCAAACCAGGATTCCAAGTGTCAGTATTAACTGTGCCAAGATATATTGCAAAAAGGGAAAATGTTTTCTGAAAAGACAAAATAAAATTTTTACGACAATTAAACCAGCATCATTTTGCTTTATTTGCAGTATTCCGAGGATAGGTACAATACAATAGGGGTTAGTTTTAATGTAGAGCTGTCTCTGCATTACCCTGACAGCATGTACCCCCAATTTACACCCAGTGTCAGCATCGAGTACACCCGAGGACAGAGACAGCACTATGTTAGATACAGTGTAGAGCTGCCTATACATTACTCTGATAGTGGTCCCCCACTTTATACTCAGTTTCAGCATGAAGTGCTCCCAGGTCAGGGTCAGCGAAGGGTTAGATACAGGGTAGAGCTCGCTCTACATTACCATGATAGTGTGACCCCCACCCTGCCCACTTTATACCCAATGCCAGTATCAAGTGCTCTAGGACAAGGACAACACAGGGGTTAGATGTGGTATAGAGTTCTCTCTACATTACCCTGACAGTGTGCCCCTGCATTATGCCCAGTGTTTGTGGGACATTAAAGAACATCTCAACAATTACCAAAATGGGCCAACGCTTGGTCATTGATTCTGACTTCTCTCAGTACAGGGAGGCTGCATTTCCCTTTCCTGAGGCAATCTGTGGGATCCTCCCCAATTTTTCCCAAAGCAATTAAATAAGGAAGTAAAATCATTATTGTCCAATTTCAACAAACTTTACTCAAACTGAGATAGTACGGACTGCAGATGCTGGAAACAAGAGTCAATAGGTGTGAGACTGGAAATGCCCAGCAGGTCAGACAGCATCTGAGGAGCAGGAAAGTCAATGTTTCAGTCTGAAACCCTTCATCAATACTGGGGAGGGAGGGGGGACCCCAGAAGTAAACAGAAGGGGGAGGTGGGGCTGAGGAAAGGCTAGGTTGGGTGGTTGCAGATAGGGTCTTATTGTGATTGGTCAGTAGGAAGGGTGGAGCAGATAAAGTGAGTCGGAAGGTGAACAGCTTAGGTAAGGTCAGGGAGATGAGGAGGAGGGGGAAGGCCAGACATTGGATAAGGCTGACGATGGAGAGATTTTGAAGCTGGTGAGGTCAATATTGAGGCCATTGGGCATGGATGGACATGTCACCAGAGAAGTGGGATGGGAATTAAAATGGATGGCAACCGGAAGGTCGGGTTGGTTGATGCGTGTAGAGCACAGATGCTCCGTGAACCAGTCCCCTCCAAATAGGAGAGATTAAGCATTGTGTGCACTAAGTGATTTTGTCCCTCTCTGCTCACTGTTCAGGGAGTAGGTAAGAAACCTGCCATTTCCCCCAAAACCTCCCCCTCTACATCACTGTTGGCCTGGAGTCACATGTAGGCTAGTCCCAATAAGGATAGCAGATTCCCTCCCCTCAGGGGCATTAGTCAACTGGGAATTTCCCAAACATTGGTGAAAAAGAAGCAGAAAATATGAGCTATAGTAGGCCATTCAGCCCTTCAAACCTGCTCCACCATTCAATAAGATCATGGCTAGTCATCCAACTCAGTCCCCTGTTCCTGCTTTCTCCCCCATACCTTTTGATCCCTTTAGACCCAAGAACTATATCAAAATCTTTCTTGAAAACATTCAATCTTTTGGCCTCAACTGCTTGCTGTGGCAGGAAGTCCCACAGGCTCCCCACACTTTAGGTGAAGTCATTTCTCCCCATATCCACCCTAACCCACATCCTTAGACTGTGACCCCCTGTTCTGGACTCCCCGGTCAACATTAAAATCCTTCCTGTGTTAACCTTATCTAGTCCTGTTAGAATTTTATAGGCTTGTATGAGATATCCTCCCCCACAACTTCTTCTGAACTCAGCAGAATATAGTCCTGACTGTTTCAGTCTCTCCTCATACCATCCAAGGAATCAGGCTGGTAAACCTTTGTTGTGCTTTCTCCATTGCCAGAACCTCCCTCCTCAGGTAAGGAGACCCAAAAGTGTGCACAATACTCTAGGTTTGGTCTCACTAAGGCCCTGTACAATTGCAGCAAGACATCCCTATCCCATAAAAACCAAAAGAACTGCGGATGATGTAAATCAGGAACAAAAACAAAGCTCAGCAGTTCTGGCAGCATCTGTGAAGGAGAAAACAGAGTTAACGTTTCAGGTCCGGTGACCCTTCCTCAGAACTGATGGTAACTGATGAAGTGTCTAGGCCCGAGACGTCAAGCTTTCCTGCTCCTATGATGCTGCTTGGCCTGGTGTGTTCATCCAGCTCTACACCTTGTTATCTTGGATTCTCCAGCATCTGCAGTAACTATTATCTCTATTTACTACAAAGTCACCGGGTCTGGAGGGATGAGTTACAGGGAGAAGTTGAATAGGTTGGGGCTATTTTCGCTGGAGGCTGAGCGGTGACTTTAAAGGGGTTTGTGAATCATGAGGGGTATGGGTAGGGTAAATAGACAAGGCATTTCTCCTAGAGTAGGGGAGTCCAAAAATAGGTTTAAGGTTAGAGGGGAACAATTTAAAAGCTCGCTGAGGGATAACTTTTTCATGCAGAGAGTGGTGCGTGTACAGAAAATGTCGCCAGAGGAGGTGGGTACAATTACAACATTTAAAAGGCATCTGGATAGGTACATGGTGGAGAAATAGTTTAGAGGGATATGGGCCAAATGCTGGCAAATACAACTAGCTCAGGTTAGGATGTCTGGCTGGCGTGGATGAGTTGGACCGAAGGATTTGTTTCCGTGTATTAATCTGTGACATTGACGGGCTGAGTGGTCTCCTGCTGTAGAGTATGGAATCTCTGAGTGTATCTGTACATAGGGACAGGGAGGGGGAGAGATTTAATCCCCCTCCGATGGGCGTAAATGGGTAAGGGTGAGAGGGTTAATCCCCCTCCGATAGGGGAACAGACTGCCCCGTGTGTGTAAATGGGGCAGAGGGTTGGTGAGAGAGTTAATCCCCCGCCAATAGAGGGCCTGGTGTGTGTGTGTGTAGACGGGGAAGGGGGTGGTTGAGGAGATTCACACACCCCATGTTGGGAGAATACACCTGGCCAGTATTTGTTAGCCGTCAGACTGTGGGGGAGATGGCTCTTTAATGGACCTGTCATGTGACTGGGACTTTTTTGGCTGTTCAAAATTGAACTAATCCTCTGACGTTCGCCAGCCACTGACGAAGTAAAAATTCTGATTGCTGTGAAAGAGCACAGTATGGCTCTATCCTGTCTCTGCCTCATCTCCAACTCCTGCAGGGGGGTGCAGTCCGTGAGAATCGTGACCATCGTCCAAGACAGTATTGTAAGGTGAGTGAGCCAGCTTTGATTGGGTGTTCAAACAGCAGGAAAACAGAAAAAGAGAGAGAGGGGCAGGGAGGCCGTAGGAACTGCTCAGAGAGAAAGAAAGTGAAACTGACAATGAGGAGGTGAAACTGTATGTAGTTTTAGCCGAGATAAAAGGTACTGCAGATGCTGGAGAATCCGAGATAACAAGGTGTGGAGCTGGATGAACACAGCAGGCCAAGCAGCATCATAGGAGCAGGAAAGCTTGACGTTTCGGGCCCAGACCCTTCATCAGAAAGTTCTAGCCTGTTTGTTCGCTACCTCTAATAACACCTTCAATTCAGTGCCCTGCTCAGCTACTTCAGAGGGCAGTTAAGACCAATGTTGCTCTCTGAAACCAGCTGTCATTAGCAAATGATATGTGTGTGTTGGGGATTTATGGTAAAATCTCTCCCTCTCGTGCCATTCTCCTTTGCCCCAATCTCACCCCTTCTCAATCTCTCCCTCCCCTTCCCAATGTCTTCCTCCCATCCCAGTCTCTCCCTCCCCATCCCATTTCCCCCTCCCCTTGTCCTAGTCTCCCCCTCCCAATTTCCTACTCCCTGTGTCAATTCCCCACCTCCCCTTGCCCCAAACTCCCCCCCCACTTTCCTTGCCCCAAACTCCCCACTCCCCCACTCCCCCACTTTCCTTGCCCCAAACTCCCAATCTTCCCAACTCCCCTGCCTGCAGTCCTTATCCCCACCTCTCATCCCGATCTCCTCCTCTCCAACACCGCCGGATTTCTCTCCTTGTCCGGATCTACCCCCACCCCCCGCAACCCTATCCCGGCCCTAAACCCCTTCCTGCGCCCCCGATCGGACATTTCTCGGGATGAGAAAATCTCAAAACTAACTTATTCTGAATAAAATGGCACTCACACAACAATAAGTCCTGATTCTCTGTACCGTTCAGCTTCTGTCTGTCAGGCCTTTGGCAAGGCCAGGCGGACAGTGCTAAATAACAGAGTCGACCAGTAGCAGGCTGGGGACCAAGATATCAGATCTAATATATTTATTCAGAGATAGTAAGAACTGCCAATGCCAGAGTCAGAGGTAACACAGCAGGTCAGGCAGGAAAGCTGATGTTCCGGATCGGGATCGTTCTTCAGAAATGGGAAGGGAGCTGGGAAATTAATAGAGAGGAGGGGCTGGGGCTGGGAAAGGTAGGTAGGATGGTGATAGGTGAGTGCAGGGAGGGAGTGGCGGGGATTGGAGGGGCAGATAGGTGGCGGAGAAGATGGACAGTTCAAGGAGGCAGGGATGAGGCAGAGGGTGGGGAGATTTTGAAACTAGTAAAGTCCACATTGAGAGCATTGGGCTGTAGGCTTCCAAGGTGAGGTGCTGCTCCTCCAGTTTGTGGGTGGCATCATTGTGACACTGGAGGAGGCCCAGGATGGGCATGTCGCCCAGGGAGTGGGAGGGGGAGTTGAAATGATTTGCGACTGGAAGGTGAGATAACAAGATGTATCCGCATCCCCCCTCTCCAGATTTCTGATGAAGGGTCTAGGCCCGAAATGTCAAGCTTTCCTGCTCCTATGATGAAAAAACATTTCTGATAAAGGGTCTAGGCCCGAAACATCAAGTTTTCCTGCCCCTATGATGCTGCTTGGCCTGCTGTGTTCATCCAGCTCCACACCTTGTTATCTCAGATTCTCCAGCATCTGCAGTTCCTACTATCTCTGCAACTGGAAGGTGTTGTTTGTCGCGAACAGAGCACAGTTGCTCTACAAAGCAGTCTCCGAGGCTCCTCTTGATTTATTGATATCTATGCCGTCACTCAAAGTCTGAGTTACAAATGGTGATGCGTTTTATGCACAAAATACAGCTATGGACCCCATTCTGGGCAGACAATCTCCCTATCACTAACCTTGATAGACAGCTTACATTCTAACTGCAAACTAAACCTTTAAACCGGATGCACAAAATACAACCTTACTGCAGTTAAGCAGGATAAACTTATTCTAACGTAAATACATGCTCCCTGAAAATAGCAGAAATGTAACTTTAGATAACAAGGTTGGAGCTGGACGAACACAGCAGGCCAAGCAGCATCAGAGGAGCAGGAAAGCTGATGTTTCGGGTCTAGACCCTTCTTCAGAAATGGGGGAGGGGAAGGGGATTCTGAAATAAATAGGGAGAGAGGGGGAGGCGGATTGAATAAAGGATAAAGGAGAAGGTAGGTGGAGAGGAGACAGACAGGTCAAGGAGGCGGGGTTGGAGCTAGTAAAGGTGAGTGTAGTTCGGGGGAGTTAGGGAGGGGATAGGTCGGTCCAGGGAGGACAGACAGGTCAAGGAGGCAGGATGAGGCTAGTAGGTAGGAGGTGGGGGTGGGGGTTGAGGTGGGAGGAGGGGATAGGTGGGAGAAAGGACGGACAGGTTAGGGAGGCGGGTACAAGCTGGGCTGGTTTTGGGATGCGGTTGGGGGAGGGGAGATTTTGAAGCTTGTGAAATCCACATTGATACCATTGGGCTGCAGGGTTCCCAAGCGAAATATGAGGTGCTGCTCCTGCAACCTTTGGGTGGCATTGTTGTGGCACTGCAGGAGGCCCAGGATGGACATGTCGTCCAAGGAGTGGGAGGGGGAGTTGAAATGGTTCGCGACTGGAAGGTGCAGTTGTTTGTTACGAACCGAGCGTAGGTGGGGCCGGGGACATATCTCAGATTCTCCAGCATCGGCAGCTCCTACTATCTCTGCAAAGGACCTCTCCTGCTTTTCATTCTTCGCAGGACCCACAACCTGAACTCACAATTCTACTCGGCTTTATTGGACATTAAAAACAGTCAGCGCACTAAACTTACTGGTGCCTGCCACCCAACACAGGCCTCTTCCACCTCCCAAATCTCCAACTCTACCCAGGACCATCCCCACAATGTGCCCGCTGCCATTGGCCATGTGGCCAATGTCGGAGCACCCACGGATGACGTCACATCCGCCGCCACCTGATATCCCCTTTTCCGGCACAGCGGACGCCATCGACACTGCTGCTGATGCCGCCGCCTCTGTTTCCGAGGCCGACACCAAAGACATCGATGACACCGCCTACGCCGCTCCGCCCACTGCCGACACCTATGTCGCTCTACCCACCGCCGAAATGCTCCACCCACCGCCGACGTCACTCCACCCATCACCTCCACAGCCAGCAGCTCCAGAGGAGACTGTAGCACCCAGCCCTGCCGGGCCTTCACCATCCGCCCAGACCTCCCCCTTCTCCTCTTTGTCCCCCTCCACCCAAACATCAACGAATACAGCTCATGCTTGGACCTTGAACAGTTTTTCCGCCGCCTCCGTGCTTACTCCTTTAACCGTTAGCCTAACCCTCTCTCTACTGACCCCTTCTCCCACCTCCAACACACCCCCTCCTCCTGAACACCACCCCAAGGCCTTCTACCCTCCCTCGACCTCTTCATCTCCAACTGCCATCACGACATCGATTGCCTCAACTTCTCCACCCCCTCACCCACTCCAACCTCTCCCCTGCAGAACGTGCAGCCCTCCCCTCCCTTCGCTCCAACCCCAAACTCACCATAAAACCCGCGGACAAGGGAGGCGCAGTTGTGGTATGGCGCACTGACCTCTACATCGCCGAGGCCAACTCTCCGACACCTCCTCTGACCACCCCCTCGATCATGACCCCATTGCCCGACCACCAAACCATCATCTCCCAGACCATCCACAACCTCATCACTTCAGGTCACCTCCCACCCACAGCCTCCAACCTCATCGTTCCCCAAGCCCGCACCGTCCGCTTCTATCTCTTTCCCAAAATTCACAAACCTGACTGCCAATGTCGACCCATTGTCTCCGCCTGCTCCTGCCCCACTGAACTTATCTCCACCAATCTCGACTCCATTTTCTCCCCCTTGGTCCAGGAACTCCGCACCTACGTCCGTGACACCACCCACACTTTCCACCTCCTCCAAAACTTCCAATTCCCTGGTCCCCAACACCTCATCTTTACCATAGACGGCTAGTCCCTATACACCTGCATTCCCCATGCAGGTGGCCTAAAGGCCCTCCGCTTCTTCCTGTCCCGCAGGCCTGACCAGTCCCCCTCCACTGATACCCTCATCTGCTTAGCTGAACTCATCCTCACCCTTAACAACTTCTCCTTCAATTCCTCCCACTTCCTACAGACAAAGGGGGTGGCCATGGGTACCCGCATAGGCCGAACCTATACCTGCCTCTTTGTAGGATACGTGGAACAATCCCTCTTCCGTAGCTACACTGGCCCTAAACCCCACCTCTTCCTCCGTTACATTGATGACTGGATCGGCGCCGCCTCATGCTCCCCCAAGGAGCTCGAACAGTTCATCCACTTCACCAACACCTTCCACCCCAACCTTAAGTTCACCTGGACCATCTCCAATACCTCTCTCTCCTTCCTGGACCTCTCTGTTTCCATCTCTGGCAACCACCTAGAAACCGATATCCATTTCAAGCCCACCGACTCCCACAGCTACCTAGAATACACCTCCTCCCACCCACCTTCCTGCAAAAATGCCATCCCCATTCCCAATTCCTTCGCCTCTGCCGCATCTGCTCCCGAGATGAAGCATCCCACTCCCGGATATCCCAGATGTCCTCGTTTTTCAAGGACCGCAACTTTCCCCTCCACAGTGGTTGAAAACACCCTTGACCGTGTCTCTCGCATTTCCTGCAACTCATCCCTCACACCCCGTCCACGCAATAACAACCAAAACAGAATCCCCCTCGTCCTCACATACCACCCCACCAACCTCCAGATCCAATGCATCATCCTTCAACACTTCTGCCATCTGCAATCTGATCCCAGTACCAGAGACATTTTTCCCACCCCACCCTTATCTGCTTTCCGGAGGGACCACGCTCTCTGTGACTCCGTTGTCCACTCCACACTCCCCACCAGCCCCACCACCCCCGGTACTTTTCCCTGCAATCGCAGAAAGTGCTACCCCTGCCCCTACACCTCCCCCCTCACCCCATCCCAGACCCTAAGAGGACTTTCCACATCCAACAGATGTTCACCTACACATCTGCTAATGTGGTATACTGTATTCACTGTTCCTGTTGTGGCCTCCTCTACATCAGGGAAACCAAGCGGAGGCTTAGGAACTGCTTTGCAGAACACCTATGCTCGGTTCGCAACAAACAACTGCACCTCCCAGTCGCGAACCATTTCACCTCCCCCTCCCACTCCTTGGACGACAAGTCCATCCTGGGCCTCCTACAGTGCCACAATGATGCCATCCGAAGGTTGCAGGAACAGCATCTCATGTTTCGCTTGGGAACCCTGCAGCCCAATGGTATCAATGTGGACTTCACAAGCTTCAAAATCTCCCCTCCTTGACCGCATCCCAAAACCAGCCCAGCTCGTACCCACCTCCCTAACCTGTCCTCCCACCTATCGACTCCTCCCACCCCCATCTCCTACCTATTAGCCATCCTGCCTCCTTGACCTGTCTGTCCTCCCTGGACTGACCTATCCCCTCCCTCACCCCCGACCTACACTCACCTTTACTAGCTCCAACTCTCCTCTTTCACCTGTCTGTCTCCTCTCCACCTATCTTCTACTTTATCCATCTTCTATCCACCTCCCCCTCTCTCTCTATTTACTTCAGAATCCCCTTCCCCTCCCCCATTTCTGAAGAAGGGTCTAGACCCAAAACGTCAGCTTTCGTGCTCCTCTGATGCTGCTTGACCTGCTGTGTTCATCCAGCTCTACACCTTGTTATCTCAGATTCTCCAGCATCGGCAGTTCCTATTATCACTGTAGAAATGTAACCTTTTCTCTTCCAAATTGTTACAGTCCAATGCCTAACTTCCTAATTAGCTCTCACTAAATGGCATGTAATGCCTTGGTTGTTCAGAAGGTGCATGACTGATCCCTGATTTTGTCCTAAGACTGCTGCCTGTGAGATACCACAAGCTGCCTTTAATTCGCTTCTTATTAAGCAATCTCATGGATAAACAAGTATTTAAACAATCATTTAAAGTTTATTGCAAGTCGTATACCAACTAAGACCCCTCAAGTAAGCAGGTTTAACCTCACATCTCAAATTGGCTGTTCCCTGTGGAATTTAGCCATGATTCCCTCTGAAAATGTCTGCCCCTGGATGTGTCCAGGCCGCGATCCTTGGGCAGTGTTGTTCTCTGGAGTTCTGTTGCTGAAGAACCCTGTAGTTGAATTCTTATGCAATTTTCTTCCTTTCAAGTTTATGGTGCGACATTATTGATGGTCTTCTGTAGTCTTTCATCCATAATATTGCAAGTCTGCAGCTTGCCATCTTATCAGAAGTAGAGAAAGGGGAGTGCCAGGTCGACAGAAGAGTGAAGAAGGCGTATGGTATGCCTGGCTTTGTTGGTCAGTCAGTTGAATGTAGCAGTTGGGAAGTCATGCTGAGGCTGCACAGGACATTGGTTAGGGCCATTTTTGGACTACTGCGTTCAATTCTGGTCTCCCTGTTGCAGGAAGGATGTTGCGAAACTTGAAAGTTGAAAAAATTTGCAAGGATGTTTCCAGGGTTGGAGGGTTTGAGCTACAGGGAGAGCCTGAATACTTTGGGGCTATTTTTTCCTGAAATGTTGGCGTCTAAGGGGTGTCCTTGTCAAGGTTTATAACATCATGAGGGGCATAGGATAGGGTGAGTGGCCAAGGTCTTTTCCCCAGGGTAGCAGGGTCCAAAACCAGAGGGGCATAGGTTTAGGTGAGAGGGGAAAGATTTAAAAGGGACCTAAGGGGTCACTCAGAGGGTGTTGGATATATGGAATAAGTGATGGAGACTGGTACAATTACAACATTTAAAAGGCATCTGAATGGGTATATACACAGGAAGCGTTTAGAGGGCAAATGGGGCTAGATTAATTTAGGATATCTGGTCGGCATGGATGAGTTGGACCGAAGGATCAGTTTCCATGTTGTAGAGCTCTATGACTCTATAAGTAGCTTCCCTGTTCCTTGTTACATTCGGTGTTAACAGTCTGTTTGAAGCACAGCTTTCCAGTGATTAACCCCTTAAATTCTTCCGCAGGGCAATGAGTTGTCCTTGTAGCATAAAGCAGCCACTTGTCAAGTAGTTGTTAAAACAGCAACAGACGTATTACAGCATAATGATCGGGAAATAAATCACAAACCATAATAGACTAATAAGCAGTAATATAGTGTGGCATGGTGGCTCTTTGTTTAGCACTGTTTCCTCACAGTGCCTGGGACAAGTCCAAAGATGCACAGGTTCGGGTGGATTGGCCATGCTAAATTGCCTGTAGTGTTCAGGGATGTGTAGGTTAGGTGGGTTATAGGGGCTGGGTCTGGGTGGGATGCTCTAAGGGTCAGTGTGGACTTGTTGGGCCGAAGGGCCTGTTTCCATGCTGTAGGGATTCTAGGAATAATTGATTATGTTCCACATATCAGTTTATATACAAAGTGAATTGCTACACCATGCACAATTTAAAATTACACCATTTATTACATGGTACAGATAAACAGGCAAACTAAAACATTATCCCCCATTTCTGTGTGGGTTTCCTCCGGGTGCTCTGGTTTCCTCCCACAGTCCAAAGATGTGCAGGTTAGGTAGACTGGCTGCACTCAATTGCCTATAGTGTGCAGGCAAGGTGGATTAGCCATGGGAAATGCAGGGTTACAGGGATAGAGTAGTTGGGATGCCCTTCGGAGGATCCATGTGCACTTGATGGGCTGAATGGCCTGCTTCCACGCTGTAAGGATTCTATGATTTCACAGCTTTTCTACCGAATAAGGTAGAACATCCTCGACACTTGTCCGGAACCTGTTACCAATCACTCTAGTATTTGGAACCCATTTAACTTCATACATTGGGTCAACAAAATTTATTCTTGCTTTAATATCGTTATGAATAATTTGAATATCTATCGCTTATCCCATAAAAATCATTTCCTGACCATTATTAGAATAGGTGTATCCAGCTTGATGCATTCCGACCAGAATCCCGTCGGAGGTAATCACTGGGGAACCGGATGATCCTGGTCCAAATTTTGTGCAATATGTGATTATGTTACGGGAAAACAAGCTTTGGAAACTTTCTTCAGTGAATCGGTGCATGCAAGTTAATTCATTCTCAACCCCCTGCTCTCCACACCTCATCTGATCACAAGCCGGGCTACTACGAGCATATTGCAGAAAAGAATTCACTTTTTCATAACGTTGCTCCAGTGGGATTATTAGACACTTATCAAATTTCTTATCTTCAGCTCCTGGATAGCCAATAATATAAACATGCCCGTCATTAGGCTTTCTACCACTTAACCAATAAAGATTATGGGCAATTGAATCAGAGATAATAGGAACTGCAGATGCTGGAGAATCTGAGATAACAAGGTGTGGAGCTGGATGAACACAGCAGGCCAAGCAGCATCATAGGAGCAGGAAAGCTTGACGTTTCAGATGAAGGGTCTAGGCCCGAAACGTCAAGCTTTCCTGCTCCTATGAT